>JAMFLL010002062.1:0-11542 GCA_027475725.1 Pythium rhizo-oryzae | reverse complement strand
AAATCTTCCCCAAAAGAAGATGAACGGCACCTGCACCGTCTTCCAGATGAACGAGGTCACCCACTGCGGAGGGCTCCACACCTTGTACAGCCACTTCTCACCGAACACGAAGACCGGTACAAGGTTCGCGCCGTTGCGGAGCGCGAGCTTGATGAATCCGAGGCGCTTTTTCAGAACAATCACGTTCTCCTTGGACGCCGGGTCGACCAAGAAGATCTCGGGCACTCCACCAGGGTAGACCATGATACTGCGTCCGGACTGGAGCACTTTTTCCGCAGTGGTGCGTGATGCATCGACACCGTTCAACCTAGAAGCCGCATGAGTCGGCGGGTTTGAGCAAGGATTCATGTTGTTTCCGCATTGCCGCTTGGCGTGACTCACCATAGACAAGCTTCGCGAGCGAGCGGTACAGAGTACATCGCGGACGCACCGAGAACTACGATCGCATCACACGAACATATACAAAGAAACATGACAAACCAGTGTTAGAAGCCAGGCTCACACTTCGGTTCGAAAACACTACCTTGTACTCACATCGAAAGTCGAGATTTGGAAACAGCTTCTCCCAGTTGCCACCGCAGCTGACGAAGCGCGAGAGGACGAGAATACCGTGCGGGTGGTAACCGAAGATGTACTTCTCGGCACTGCTGAGCGGAGCCTCGCGGATCACTTTGACGCGCAAGTAATCGGAGACGAGAAGATTCCACATTCTCGAGACCCGAAATGCGTTCCATTGCCTGCCGCGTGCGGTCGACTGCGCGCCGTCGAAAAACGATGGCATGTAGGCAACCACCAGAATTGCCACCATCCATGTGGCGCCGCGGCATACCAGCAGATACGCGACCCCCAGCATCGGCAGCAACCAGAAGTTATAGTGCATCATGGTAAACACGAACGCATTCGTGATGAGTGATCGGAACCATGTAGGCAGTCGACTCCCCTCCCAATAGCTCGGCGGCGTGTACTCGACGGCATCGGAGCCGGGCGCTGTCTTCACGAGCCCGCTTGCTGCCGCGGCTGCCGTAGGATCATGCTCTTGGTCACGCTCGAGCCCACGCACGGTGCCTGTTCTGTCCGGTGGCGCAACCATTTTCTTCCCGTATGTCGATGTGCCGGCAACTTCTAAAGTGAGCGATGTAATTCGGAAGCTCAGTGTGAGAACAGGCGAGACGACACTTTCGTTGTGTTCTGTAGGCGACCTTTCTCTCTTGCTGTGCGAAAAATCCCCGTGAGAGCGCCTATTGAGAGGCCGCCTTGGTGGCTTGTGGAGCATGAGGCAGCTTGTCGGGATGAGTTGGGTTCTCCTGGATATTCTTCTTGCTCTGAAAGCATCTCCACTAGGGGTTAGATACTTAGGCGACTTGGTTGATGGTGGTTTTAACCACCATCAATAAAAATGAGATATTGGGGGGTGTGGATGGGTGCATGGGTCGATGGGTGCATGGGTGTGTGTTATAAGAGGAGGGGGTTGGTTACTTGGTTACCACAGTGCCGCAACATTCGCCTTCTATTGGGAGCTCTTCGCAGACTCGAGACTCTTCCTTCCCCCCACGCTCCTTACATGGCGGCAGATTTTCTGGTATTTACACGGAGTCAGCAAAGTAGATCCAGGTTTGATGGAGACACATCGCAGGCAAAGTTGGATCACATCCCACCAGAGTATCTCCGCCATACGGGTCAAAAATGAAATGCATTCACCAGTACTTGTGAACGTTTGCAGATCACAACAAAGACTCTCCCATCACAACCTCCATTCATCAACTTCAATCTAGCACGAGCGGACAGAGCGTAATTACTCAAGCGGCTTCTGTGCTACAACATGACGAGACGAGATCACTCAGAGTCGCACTGGCTTGGATGAGTCCACAAATCTCATCGAAGAGCGCGTCGACTTGCTCCGGCGTGCTGATCTGGTCGTAATCGTAGCTTGGAATCCACACCATGCCATTGTGGATCAGCCGTAGAAACACAGGCGCCTGGCGATGTATATACTGCTTGTATCCACGTCTGCGCCATTTTTCGAGCAGCTGGGCCTCCATTTCTTCCTTGGACTTCACTCGACGTTGAAATCGACCGCCTACTTTGCCAGTCACATCGAGATTGGGCTTATCCTCCTTGCCGATGCCCAATCCATACCCGATGCCTCTTGATTCAGCTAGCTTCTCATCGTCGAAGATGAACCCTAGTCGCTGCACGAGCACGTGTACAAGTGCCCTCTCACGCTCACTGCTTTGCATGATCTCGAGAGGCATCGGGAGAAAAATGGGCGCGATCAGGGGGTGGATTTGAAGGAATGATACACTGGTATACTCAGGAATCCGGCGCAGCTCGAGCCCTGCTTGCTTGGCCTTGCGCCGAATCGTCGAGATGAAATCATCAACAATAATGCCGCTGCATGCAAGCCACCGCACATCAAAATGGTAGCTCTTGTCGACTTGCATGGTGTCCTCGACGTGCATCATCAACCATTCGTTTCGCGGATCTTCACTTTTTAGTCGAGTGTAGGAAGCCATCGATTCGCACGACATCTTGTAGCTCAGTGAGCCGACTTGCTGGCGAAGATTTGGGGAAGGAAGTGGATCCAACGATACTTTAATTCGAATGATTTCTTGTGCACCGTGCTCCGATGCCACGCGCGTCTGGAGGTAATCGACGAACTTGGTAAAACGCACGGCGTAGGCTTCTTTATCCGAACGAGACCCAATGACCACACCAGCCGGCGGTAGCACGGTAAATCGAATGCGACGATACTTGATCATGTCGGACATCTCGTCGTGGTAGCCGCATAGCAAATGATCTAGCGAGTTCCAGTTATCTTCAGGCATCGGATACTGATAGAAGTTCTGTTGCAGCGGGTGGAACGATTGAGTGCGGTCCACCCAGAGTGAGTACTTGTACACGACGGGCTCGTTGTGCTGCCCTTGAGATGTTCGGTCAACATACCTCTTCACCTCAATCGCTTGTAGCTCGGCGTCATACACAATCTGGTGTATGCGATGGCCCATGCTGAGGTAATAAGTCGTGCGCCTGTCACGTGTCTCAGTGCTTGGCCTTCGATTTGATGTTCCTGCCAGCAGGCCATTCCGCACAACATCAACGTCTGCCCCGGCTCCTTGGGTTACAAGCTGGAAGTCACTCGCCAGTCGCTGACATATCATCTCGATCAGCAATTCATCGTGGCTCTTGTATTTGGGGAAGAGGTCCCCATCTGTGGATGGGAGAGTCAACGCGTAGAAAGATTCCGTGTAGCTTGTGTACAACTCCTTTGGGGATGGATGGTAGTCAGTTGTAAGCGGCAGGATCGCGGGTGACGTCAGGGACTTCCAGTTGGGGCCAAGATAGCTCTGCTTGTCGTCATCG
Organism: Pythium rhizo-oryzae; assembly: GCA_027475725.1. Lineage (NCBI taxonomy): Eukaryota > Oomycota > Peronosporomycetes > Pythiales > Pythiaceae > Pythium > Pythium rhizo-oryzae. The sequence goes on along the minus strand of JAMFLL010002062.1, from coordinate 8,182 downwards.
CGTGTCAGCAGTGAGTTAGTCATTGTCGGATTGGCCATCACGGGAAAGAGGTGGCTCCATCGCCTGCGGTCGCTTGTGATTCGTGCAGCGGTGGATTCGAGTGTCTCACTAGAGTATCGGAAGGGATTGACTTCTTGGAGACTAGTCTGGTACGCCGGAGTCGGGTTCATGTCGTTACCATTCATGTGGTAGCTGCCAACGAGAGGTGTAGTGCTGGTCTGGTCAGACTCCACTCGCCGCATTGATGGAGGTATTCCATTTCCGGTCAGGAATGACTTTTTGTAGGACCCACTGAGCTCCATTGGAGACGGAAGCAGAGTCGCGAGGGTGGAGGCCGGAAGTGGAGGTGATCGAAATGTGCGCGTCAGGCTTCGAGCACACGGAACCGTAGTCTCATCTTCTAGTGCTTCATCAGCTGGCTCACTTCCGTGTTGGGAGTTCGATGGCCCAGACCGAATAGCACTCGACCTAGCGATGTCAGTCGGTACGGTCGGCGTTCCTCGAGCAGTTTGAACGGTGGGAGCCAGCGGTGGAGACTTCTTGTGGTAACTTGAGCGAGCCACACCAGTGCCGACGTCATTGCTTGGGTGGATCTTGAGCTGTGAAGTCCCGTCGGCGCTTATGGTGTCGAGCGGGAATGCAGCCAAGCTTTGAGTAGATGTATCGCGTCTCATCGGACCAACGTGGGGCGACAAAGCATGCATCTGACGATTCACCGACGAGCTAGATCGACTTTGTGGAATCGAATTCCTGGGAGACAAGATGGAGTGAACCAAACTGGAACTTCCCACTGTCGCATGAGAGCTGACGGACTTCCACCGGCCGTTGGCCTTGGTATTGATGAGACTAAGCATATCACCGGTCAGAGACATACTCGCCAAGTCATTGTCGTCGTCGAACAGCGAGGGTGAGGCTCCGTCATGAGGTACTCGTGAGTAGGAGCTGTCTTTTTTCCATGTCGCTGGTGTGAACACGTCTGCGTCATATTCCTCAAGAACTTCTCGTGCCATAAGACTGGCGCTAAAACCCGCCGATGCGTAGTTCTCAAGGCGAGGGGATCGGTTGATGACGAAATCGGGCGATCTGCACAGACTCCACTGGTCGGTCGATGCTAGGGGCGATGCGGAGTTGATCACGTCGCTCAAGTCGGAGATGTTCCGCTGTGGACAAAGTCTTTGAACTGCGTCAGGCGGCATTGCGCTTACTGGGGTGGCCCCCTCGTCTTCCTTTGCTTTGCGGCTCTTCATTATGTTTGACAGCGCCACAGGGAAAACTAGTTTCTCGTTTGGGGATGTCATGTCGAACATTCGAAAAGGCGGAAGGGGTGAAAACATCCCATTCAGTCGCACTTGGCACTCGCACATGTACAGTCGATGAGACAACAACTTCTTGCTGGTTTGACGAGACGAGTTGGTGGAACTAGACATTGGGATCTGGCTTCCACATCGGCAGTCGTATTCGAGGAACGTGATGTTCACCCAATGTGGCACAATATAAAATGTTCTTGCGTGGCTTCCCTCTGCACTAGTAGTGTGACCATCGGCCTTTTCTTGAGCGGTACTCTCTTGAGCTGGTGCGAGAAGAGCAGTGCTGGGCGATCGCACGATGGCACTCCGAAAACTTGTCCGGGAACCAAGAGTGCCGGCACTTGGACTTGAGGCTTTTGGACTTCTCGTCGACCGACAGATGAAGAGCGGGACAGCATGGAGTGGTGGAGTCGCCAACGAAATCATGTCCATTCCAACTCCATTGTCCATCATGCGCTGTTTCGTGACTTCCACCAACTGCTCATCAACACGAAACACACTGCTTCCAGCTGTGAGCATGACGATGCTCTGTCCTGTGCGGTTCAAATCTCGATCCATGAAATGCTTGTCCAAAATGTTCAGCGTCACATTGATGGCTTCGAGGATATTCCCCTTGACAGCACGTGTGGGTACTCCATACGGCAACGACTTCCACTTCACATACGCGCCCTCGTTGACGTTTGGCAACTTATTGCCAACCAATCCACCACTTGAGTTCGCGTTGTCTGACGTTGGCGTCGTAGTTTTATCGTCTTTTGAGCCAGCGTTGAGTATTTCATAATCGGCACGGATGAACTCATCTGAATTGCGCCATCGATGCTGTTCATGATAGTGAGTGAACTCTTTTTTCAGAAGCCGCAGCAGATGTCCCCAATCTGGTCCCGTATAGTTCATGACGAGAACCTTGTAGAAATCTTCATAGTACTCGCCAGACACGGGATCCACGTGCACGTTAGGTCCATATCCGTGAGCTGACTCGGCAAATGAGCACCCGGGACCAAAGCCTTGCCGAACAGGGTCTTGAAACGGTGCTGCACGCGGATCGAAATCATCAGGAAACTGGTTCTTATCGTAGTAGCTTCTCGAGAAAGCAATGATCGTGACCGAGTGACTCACAGAGAATTCGCTCCACTTGCTCACGAGTACCTTGAGCAGCCGATTGAGCATTTTCTCATAGTACAGCTCTCCGTCAGGTGCGTACTCCCACATTTCTGTGCTCATCTGGACGAGCCAGATCAGTCGACTAGAGCGCGAGCGGACGATCATCTTGGTGTCGGCACCGACAACGCCGCACATGACGTTCTGGTTGCTGGACAATAGCGCTTCCACCTGGGACCGCACCCCCAGTGTCGCGACGTGTTTGCCGATGTACACACACTTACCCAGCATCGCGACCTTGACGCGCCAAATGTCGGCGCGCGACACAAACTGGTCGCGGAAGGTCAACTCCATGTAGTCCACCGCCACGTCTCGCGGATCGACCTTCTGCACCACGACGGGATGGAAGGCATCCAGTCCAAACTGCGCCGCCACATCCTTCAAAACACTGATCTGGACCACAGCGCAGCACCCGTCAGGTCAGCCCACTGAGACATTGCATTGCATGTTCCCGTCATGAACGCACCTGCAGCTTGCCGCGCACGGCGTTGAGCGACATGACCTGCAGGACGAGCCGGTGGTGATCGCGTTCCGGCTGGCTGATCTCCACCAAATCGTTCACCTACAAGACGCACACAGCCATCGCTTTCATGAACTCTCGCCGCGTCCGAGTCTCGCGCGTGGCCTCGCACTGCCACAGCACGAGCGCACCTTGACGTCCGGGAAGCACTCCGGATTGATCACGAGCTCCTCGCCGTTGCCGAACTCGGCGCCGTGGACCATGAGCGAGAACGTGCGGCGGTCCGCGCCGCGCGCGCCGCTCAGCCGCTTGTGGTGGCGGCTCGACATGCTGGCGGCTCTACCTACATCAGCACAGTTCCCCCGTGAGATTGTCTTCCATCTGCACCGTGATGTTTCCCGTGTTATTAGCACATACCGTCCGCCGCGTGGTTGCCGTCGTGCCGCTTCACGCGGCAACTTGGGTTTCCCTTTGTGCCGCCCCAACACATTGTTTTTCTTCGTTCGACGTTGAACTTGGCCGCTAATTCTCACTTGATTGGCTGAATATATGTAAAACGCAATCTGGTTGATTGAAATAGAGTCCGAATCCAACCATCACTCCTACGTACGCATGCGCACCTAGAACCCAGAGAACCAACTCCCCAACACAGCCGCCGTTGCAGAGCGCGTACCGTACCCACTGCTGCCGTAAGACACACACTTGCGCCAGGAAGGCGAGGCGTTCTCCGGCGTGACGACCTCGATCGCGCGGTCGCGAGCGCCGCCGGCTTCCAGAGAGATACACAGCGCGAGAGGGGAGAGAACGACAGGTTAGGTATGATGAGCGCGTCGCATACGTCGCCGACGCTCTCGGCGGCGTCCGGCGGCGGCGCTGTCTCCAATGCCAGCGAAGTGGAGCTCATGCGCACGATCCTGGGCGAGCACGTGCCGCAGTCGGTCATCCTCGCGTGCCTCAACGCGTGCAGCTTCGACGTCACGGACGCGCTCAACTGGTACTTTGCCGAGGTGGCCTCGCATGAGGCCGAGCAGGAGCGCGCGCGCCAGGCATCGGCCGCGCTGTCCACGGCCTCGGCCGCCGTCGCCACTACCGCCGCCGCGGCGACCGACTCGCCGATCATCCAGTCCGGACTCGCGCTCACGCTCCACTCGCGGAACGTGCTGGGCATGGTGAGCAAGACCGACACGTACTACGCGACGCTCACGCGCGGCGTGCCCACGTACGACATGGTCACGCCCAGCAACGAAAAGTTCCTCTCCATCAAGCTGCGCAAGCGCGGGTGGCGCCCACCGACGAGCTCCTTCGGCGGCTCGCTGCTCGGCGGCGGAAACAGCCGCGGCGTCCCGGCGCCGCACCCGTCGGCGCAGACCATGCAGCGTCCGTACTTTATGAACGGCGACATTGTCACGCTCGAGTGCAACGGGCTCTGGCTTAAGTCGAGCTCGCTCCACAAGATGCTCCAGTGGAAGTCGCCCGCCGACGACGACCGGTGCAAGTTTGTGGTGCGAGGACTGCCGCTGGGCCGCAATCTGCGGCCGGGCGACTACTTCTTCCTTACGAGTTACAAGTGGGAGGACAAAGAGATCGTGATGAAGGAAGAAAAACCCGTCGGCCTCACGAGCTACAACACGAGCGTGCATCGATGCTTCCTTGGACTTGACCGCGTCAAATGGTGCGTTTTGAAATGATGTATGGCGTTGTGGGTGATATTCGCTGTTTCCTAAAACGCTATCGCTTCCTAAAGGCCCCAGCAACGACTTTATTTCTACGCCAAGCTCACCGATAATGCCATCGCGAGCCTGCAGCAGCCAACGGACGCGATTGACCTCCAACAACTGAGTATCGATGTCGTCGGCACACCAGCGGCAGCGCTGGCCGAGGATGAGATGCTGTCGGTACGTGGCTGCTTCGTCGAAGACGAATAGCACGTGACCTATGTCTAACGTGTATCCTGCGCACAGCCCCAGCGCCATTCGTTCACAAGCGAAATCACACAAATGGACGCCAAGATCGATCAAATGATCGACATTGTGGGCCAAGAAATCTCTCGTGATCGGCTGGCCAACTTTCTCGATGGAGCAGGCGGAAATGTGCAAGTCGCGCTGGAACATTACTTCATGACGTTGTCTGAGTTGGAGCCCAAGCCAACTGAAACTCAGACTTTGCTTCCGCCGGTACCGCCACCGATGGAACTCGTCCCCGAAGCTACGGCTGAAGCTCACGTCGCAGCGGCGGCAGCCGCCTCGGCCCAAACTCACCACCACCGTCGCCCTCTGAGCGACCTGATCATTCCTATCCCGTCATTGGCAGAGCCACTTCAGTCGCCGAGTCCGCACACCGCCCTTCCCCCTGCTGCGGTGGCGTTGAAAGAGGAAGAGGAAGAAGTCATGGCAGCGCTGGAGTCGGCCGGCTTGTCGGCTTCACGATCGCGGCGTGGCATCTCGATGGATAGCATCACACTTGAGGCTTCAGGCTACTCAGTTCACGACGAACCAGAAGGTCTCACCATTCACGACTTTGAGATGGTCAGCGTGTTGGGCAAAGGCAGCTTTGGTGCAGTCATGCTCGTCCGATTCAAGAAGGACGGACGCATTTTTGCTCTCAAGATCATCAAGAAGTCAGGCATGGACAAGTCTGACATTCGGAACGCGATGGAAGAACGACAGATCCTGCAGCGCATTCATCATCCCTACATTTGCAGTTTAATGTTTGCGTTCCAGACGAATGAGCGGCTATATCTTGGCATGAAGTACTACGCCGCGGGCGATTTGTTCTACCACCTCAACATGCGCGGGCAGCTTCCCGTCCGCGACGCGCAGCTATACGCTGCAGAACTCGTCCTCGCCATCTCGTATCTCCACGAGCTCAACATTCTCTATCGTGATCTGAAACCGTCCAACGTCATGATCGATTCCGATGGTCACATCGGTGTGGTCGACTTCGGCTTATCGAAACAGCATATATACGGTAGCAGCCATGGCGTGAAGACACTCTCGGGAACGGCTGAATACGTCGCTCCCGAGGCACTCGCTCAGATGGCGGACGGTTCAAGAAGCTACGGCAAGGTGTACGACTGGTGGAGCCTAGGCATCGTTATTGTAAGTGTGCACAGGACGATGGTTGAGGTGGAATGTGATCACTAACCTGGCACTCTCTTGGTGTAGTACGAAATGCTGGTGGGCGAATCCCCCTTCTACGACAAGAATGAGCACAAGATGCTTCGGAAGATCGCGTACGCTGATGCGATATTCCCGGGTGATTTCCCACGCGACGCACTTGATCTGGTGAAAGGGCTGCTGTGCAAAGACCCATCTCGGCGTCTTGGCAGCGAGCGTATGGGCGGTGTGGAGAAAATCAAGGCAAACCAGTTCTTCCGCAATATCGACTGGGACCGCCTAGCGCGCCGTGAAGTGCCTGCCAACTGGAAGCCCAAGCTCGCGAGCGAAACGGACACGCGATACGTGGACCCGGAGTTCATTGACGACGGTCCGCCGTCAGCTGTGATGGACCCGAGTGCACGCGACAAAAAGAACTTTAGCAAGCGCTTCAGCCAGTTTTCGTTCAACATCAACCTCACGTAGATCTGCGTTTCCTCGAATTCAAGGATGTGGTTTCGATCTCTGTTTGAATTCGAATAATACCGAGTCGGAGTTCCCACCGACTCACAACTCCACCTGTCTCTTAGAACCACGCAATTCTTTGTACAGATATCTGGACCAGGCATCGATCGATTCGTGGTTCTGAGAGGAACTGAGCCACCAATCTGCGGTCGTAATGAGTCATACCAAACTGATATGAATATGTGGAGGACTGTCCTTGGTTCACGGACCGCCTGGAATGATGGTAGGATCGCTTCAGAATGACGATGCGAGGTACTAGTACCGACACCTTGCATCCGAATTTTTTGCGATCCGCCATCAACGCGATCGAAATGCGTGCCATCCATGACCAAAGGCTGCAAGCCGTCTCTGTCTCTCGTGGGAACGCCAAGAGGCTCCACGCGGGAGCTACGCGCAGCACGCCACCACCACTCCCTCTGTTTACATCTTATTCAGCCAAATCACAAACACTTCATTTCTCAAGGTTCACCCGACGACGCCATGCAGCTCCCGCCCTGTGTACTCTTCACGCTACTGATGGCGGTTCTCTCCCTTACGGCTCCTACACTCTCCGTGAAGGCTGCAGCGGCCAAGCCCAAGTATCTGTGCGACACGGACGCCGACTGCGAGGCAAATTTCCCCGAGACGGTCTGCATCAAAGTCGACACTGGCGGCGTTGTGATCGGCAAGTGCACGCCCAACACCAAGGAGCGGCCGGCGTGCCGCGGCGCGCAGCCGGGGCTTTGCCCGTCGCACCAGAGCCCTGAGGTCGAGTACTTGAACGCGCAGTGCGTGTTTGTGGCCAAGGACTTGGCAGGCGCCCCGGCCAGCCGGACACGACGTTTTCTCGCCGCGAATCGCTCCGTTGCGAGCAGCGATGGCAGTGCCGACGACGCCGTCGCCGTGCCGAGCGCGACCAGCGCGACCCCGGAGACAGAAGGAGAGTTCACAACCGTCAAGATCGGCACGGCGCCCATCACGGGGGCCTTTATGTGTGTCGACGTCTCGGATTGCGCCACGAAAGCCGCCGACGAGACGACCTGCGAGCCGCTGGCGTGCGGTTCCCCCGGTGCCAAGGAGCAATGCAACACCCACGGCACGTGCTCGTACGCGAGCGCGCAGACCATGAGCCGGCGTACCTGCCGCTGCTACGCCGGCTACGGCGGCGACAAGTGCCAGCACGAGGTCTCGAACGCGTGCGACGTCGACTGCGGGGTCGGCGGCGACTGCGTGGACGGGCAGTGCCAGTGCAAGAAAGGCTACGACGGCGGGAAGAAAGCCAAGGGCACGCCCAACCAGCGCTGCACCAAGTGCACGAGCGACCAGGCCTGCCAGAACGGCGGCAAGTGCAACGTGGCCAAGGGCACGTGCGAGTGCGCGCGTGGGTTCTCCGGTCCGACCTGCGGGGCCGCGGAGAGCGCCTGTGCCAAGCTCGCGTGCGGCAACGGCGGCGAGTGCCAGCTGCAGGACGACGACGACGAGACGGGCGTGTGCGTGTGCCACGGCCCGTGCGTGGGCGAGTGCCCTCGCTGCGCGACCAAGGACTGCTCGTCTTGTCCGCCCTCCGACGCCCCGCCGCTCCTCGGCATGCGAGGCGCAACCATGGCATTTGCCATGGCAGTTGCCGTTGCCATGGCCATGTACTGATTCAGTAGTGC
>JAMFLL010002061.1:0-11545 GCA_027475725.1 Pythium rhizo-oryzae | reverse complement strand
GGAGACGCTGCTCCACCTGCTCGACGCCGAGGGCAAGGACGAGTACAAGCGCCGCGTGGACGAGACCGTGACGTTCGCCGAGCTGCTCGAGGAGTTCACCTCGGCGCGCCCGACCATGGAGGACCTCGTGCACCTCATCCCGCGCATCAAGCCGCGCCACTACTCGATCGCCTCGAGCATGAAGATGAACCCGACGAGCGTGCACCTGCTGATCGTCGTCCACGACTGGACCACGCCCAGCGGCAAGTACCGCATCGGCCAGGCCACCAACTTCCTCAAGGACGTGCGTCCGGGCCAGGAGCTGTCGGTCTCGGTCTGCTCGTCGGTGATGAAGCTGCCGGTGAACCCCGAGGACCCGATCATCATGGCCGGCCTGGGTACGGGCATGGCGCCGTTCCGCGCGTTCATCCAGGAGCGCGCGTTCCTCAAGGCGCAGGGCATCAAGGTGGGCCCCGTGGCGCTCTACTTTGGCTCGCGCAGCAAGGCGCAGGAGTTCCTGTACGGCGACGAGCTCGAGCAGTACGAGCGCGAAGGTCTGCTCACGCACCTCCGCTGCGCGTTCTCGCGTGACCAGGCGCACAAGATCTACATCCAGGACCGCATCGCCGAGGACAAGGAGATCCTGGGCGACTACCTGCTCAACAAGAACGGCCACTTCTACCTCTGCGGCCCCACGTGGCCCGTGGCCGACGTCCGCGAGGCGCTCATCACCTCGATCATGCACGAGGGCCAGATGGACCGCAAGCAGGCCAACGCCTACATCGAGCGCATGCGCGAGCAGGGCCGCTACGTGCTCGAGGTCTACTAAGCGACCTCGTGAGGCCAGCCAAGATCAGCTAAGCTGCCTCTTTATCGTAGTTGTTGATAAACTGAATCAATCGATTTTTGATGCTTCAGATATCTTTCTCGTCACTCTGGTCATGGCGCCGCATGCTGCGACTGGTTGCTTGCCCGGGCTTTTTGACTGCGCTCAAACACAACGGCGAACGGTTCGTGGAGCGGTCGCGACGGGCCGTGGCCCTCGACGACGAGCTGGTAGTCCGGGTGGTCGATCCGGCGAGCTACGTCCGCGAGCAGCTACAGATATCATACAAATTTCAAGTCAAAAATGAGAAAGTACACATGCATCCTCTCGATCTTCAGCAACGCACCGTCGGCAGCTGCGTGAGCTTTTCGTCGCGGTAGGCGTTGTACTCGCGTTCGCTCTGGATCAAGTGGCGATACCGCTCAAAGCACGTGATCCCCTGCGCGCGGCCCAGCAGCTCACCGGGCTCGTACGCCACGCCGTCATCCTCGTCCTCCGCTTCCGCTTCCTCCTCAAACAGTCGCAGCGCGTCCTGCCACGTCGGCTTCGGCGTGCGCCTTCGCCCTTTCCTCGCCCCTTCGTCCGTGGCGTCGTCGTCATCGTCGTCGCTTTCGCTGTCCGAGAGGCACGGCACGTCGTCCGCGTGCGTGCTCAGCCGCGGCACAAACCCGTCGCTCGCGTCCCACACACCGCGGTACAACTCATCTTGACTTCCCTCACTCGCGTCCTTCGTGCCGTCGGCTGGTGCTGTCGAAGTGGCCAGTAGCAACAGCGGTGGCGTGCCGCGCACGCGCTCAGTCCGCGGCTGGTAGCGCTCGTGGATGCGCAGCAGCCCGGCGCGCAGCCCGCGCAGGCAGCGCGTTCCCACGCCCGTGTCGAGTGCGAGCCCCCAGTGGCGCGGCGTCGAGCGGAAAACGCGCTGCGGGCGCAGGGGGAACGCCGTCAGCGTCTCGCGCATCGTGTTGACGCGTACGAGTGGTCGCACGGCCGCGCTCGGCCGCAAGAACACGTCGCGCGGCATGAGCTCCAGTGCGCTCGGCATGCGCACGTCCTGCGCGGGCAGGAAATGGGATGGCGTGGCTCTGTCGCCATCGCCGTCACCGCCGCTACTGATACCGCGCGTGCACTCGTCCAGCGCGCCGCTGCGTAGCTTGCGCTCACGCTCCAGCGGCACGTAGGTCGCCAGCGGCGGCAGCTCAAGCGGCTCGTGGCCGGCGACCAGCGCCTCGTCGCGCTCGCGCAGCGCGAACGGCGCGAACGGATCGCGCGACAAGTCCCAGTCGCCCGCCGACAGCGCGATGGGCGCGCGCGTGCGGTTGTCCTTCTCCTCGACGATCGGGAAGCTCGTCAGGTACACGCTCGCAGAGTTACCGTCGGATACGGCGGTCGCAAGGGCTGCCTTGCCCGTGGCGGCGCCAGTCGGCGCGGGGCCGCTTCCCTGGAGCGCAAACTGCTGCCAGTCGCGCGCCACTTTCTCCCGCACTTGCGCTCGCGTGCGCGCGCCGCCGAGCCACGCGCGGATCTTGGCGAGTCGCCTCTGCGCGCGGTTGCGCACAATCACGGTCGAGATCGCGCGCACGAGCCGCTGCACGACGCGGCGGCGGCGGTCCCACAGGTCGTTGGTGTAGCTCTTGAACTCGGGGCGGATGGCCGGCGCTGCGTGGGCCGGCAGCGCGCCGCGCGGCGGGTACGGCGTCTCGGGCGTCGGCGGCGTGAACAGGTGGAACGCCGAGGCGGACGCCGCGTTGCGCATCGTCTCGCGCTCGCGGCGCGCGAGCTCGCGCTCGTTCAGCGCGCGCATGTCGCGCAGGACGTCGAGCTGCGCGGGCGTGAGCAGCGCCTGGCCGCGCCGCACCTTGTGGCTCTGGAACTCGAGCTCCTTCTCGATGGTCTCGATCTCGGCGAGCTCCTGCAGGAAGAACATCTCGCGCGTGGGCCGCGGCACGCGCGCACGCTCGATCGCCGCGCCCTCCTCGCGCAGCAGCACGCGGAAGCTCAGCACCGCGGGCGAGACGACCTCTTCGAGCTCGCCGTCGTTGTTGTCCTTGCCGTGCGCCTCGGGTCCGGTGAGCGCGGCCTGCTCGCGCTTCTGCTGCTCGCGCATCGCGCGGTTGGCGTCGATCGCGCGCTTGAGGTCCTTGGGCTTGAGCTTGCCGGGCTGCTGCGTGAGCACAAAGTTGACGCTCGTCATGCTCGCGAGGTCCGCGGGGATCTCGACGCCGTCGACGATCTCACTCGCGGGAATTAGGCGCTTGACGGGGGACGCGCCGCCGCCGCCGCCGCCGCCGCTGCCTCCACGACTCTTCTTGCTCGGGGAGGAGGACGATGTCGACGCGTTCGTTTTGGGCTGCGCGCGCGTGGGCGAGGCGGCGGCTTTGGCTTTGGCGTCTCCGTCCTCGTCCACCGCGGCGGCCTCGTCGGCCTCGACGGTCGCCACGACGTCACTCGCCGAGGAGCCCGCGAGCACGCACGTCAGCGGCGCGAAGCCCAGCTGCGAGACGTGGAGCTCCACCTCGGCGCGCGCAGTCGCGTAGAGCAGCGGCTGGAACTCGAACTCGACGCGCGCCGCGCCGTTCGCGGGGATCGTGCCCTCAAGCGGGAACACCGAGAACGCCGCGTGCGGGCGCGTCACGCGCAGCGCAAACTCGAACGCGATGGGCACGGAGCACGTGAGGTCGACGTGGCGGCGCACTGTCGTGCCCAGCGGCACGGCGCCAAAGTCCATGCGCGTGGGGAAGCGCACGGCGTTCACGACCGGGTACGCGTGGAGCGGCACGAGCAGCCGGCCCAGCAGCGCGGCGTCGGCGTTGGACGCGTACGCCACTTCCTCGCACTTGACCTGCACGCAGTCGTAGTAGTACTGGTACGCCGTCGGCGCGAACGCCACGAGCAGCTCCTCGTGCAGCCCCGGGCTCAGGAACGGCTTGCGACCACCCGGGAAGCTCACGCGGAAGACCCCCGCGGACGGCAGCGTGTACTGGAGTCGCACGGGCTTGGCGCTGTTGTTGTGCACGCGCAGGCGCTGCGTGTAGCCCTGCGAGGCGTCGAGCGAGAAGCCGCCAAAGTGGACGCTCGCGGGCTGCGCGTACAGCAGCGAGCGAGGCGCCACGGCGGCGGCAGGGGAAGCGGAGACCGTCGCAGCGGCAGAGCCCGGGCGGCTCGGCGGACGCGGGCGACCGCCGCCGCTGGTCGAGGCTGTCGGGGAGGTCGGCATGGTCACGTGTACTGTGTTGCGGAGGAAGGAGCCTCGCAGCGATCCCTATCTGGGGAGACGCAGAGGCGTCCTTTCGCGATCCTGTGTCCTACTATAGGACGACACTGACAGTGATCACACCATCGTAGATGCGCGTGTCGCCTCATGCTTCTATTGGGAACCTGCAGCCCGCTAACCCAGTGCGTTCCTGGCAGCCTGCTCCAGCACGCGCCTCGCTGCGTCGGCGCGGTGACTACGCGACGCCGCGTGTGGAATGGTCTCACCTGTCTGCCCACCGCCACAACCACACACCTCTCAGCTCCCAGTTCAATGCATGCAAACACAAGAACCGCAGGTGTCCGCACCTTGCTGGTCGCGTGGACATCGGCGCCGTGGTGGATCAGAAGCTCCATGCACTCGGCGTGGCCCTTTCGTGCGGCATAGTACAATGCGGTGCGGCCATCCTAGACAAGCGTAGCAAGTGGGCGGTTGTCAGTACGGGACTAAGGCCTTCAGCGCACCACGGCCGCTCCAGGCACCTCGTCCGCCGCGTTGACTTCGATGCCACGCTCGAGCAACATCAAGAGCGCCGCCGGGTCGGTTAATCCATCGGCCGCAACGTGAAGAGCCGTCTTCCCTTCCTACAGAGAGTGTCGGTGAAATTGTCCCCACATCTACTTTGTAAACGGAGGTGTTGAACCGACCGAGCTGACCGCATGAACGTTCGCGCCACGCTCGACGAGCAGCTTCATGTGCTCAAACTTTTCAAAGAACACGGCGCCGTAGAGCGCCGTCCAGCCGTCCTGGAGAGCAACGAGCACATTCAGCTTCGTCCGTGAGATGCGTAGCTAGCTCGTGCGCGACGTACCTCATCCTTCGCGTCGATGTCCGCACCGTGGTCGAGAAGAAGCGCCAGCGCGGACGGATCCTCGATAGCGACTGCCGCGTGGAGAACCGTGTCCCGCATCTAGCAAATGAACAATACTGTATCAGCCGAGTGGATGATACAGGAAACTTGAGGAGTTGACTTGTGGCATTACATCAGTGGACGCTTGGACGTCCGCGCCGCGTCGCACGAGCAGCCTCAAGCACTCGGCGTGGCCGAAATGCGCCACCTCGTACAGGGGAGTTGCATCATACTGCGCAGCACTTGGTCAGTCCACACACAGTCTCCTGGCGACCGAGCAACGCCGACGCACCACGTTGGCAGCATTGATGTCCGCGCCTCGGTCGAGGAGGGACTCAAACACACTCGCCTGTGCACCCAAGTGCCTTGCCGCGGCATGGAGAATCGTGCTTCCGTTCTACACAGCACAAAGGGCGCGCGTTTAGTGGCCAGGTATTCTTCCGACGTGACCAGTGGACAGCAGCCCACGGAGGTGATCGCGTGGATATCGGCGCCGTGGTCGATGAGAAGCTCCACGCAGTCCGCGTGCCCGGCCGAGGCGGCCACATAGAGCGCGGTCCAGCCGCCCTGGTTCCCGCCACAGAGAGTCTTTCGTAAGGTAAAGTGCTGCAGTGGCTGGCTCTCGCCCGTGTTCACACCAAAACGAAACGTACTCCGTCCGCCTCGTTCACATCCGCGCCGTGCGCGATCAGGGACTCGAGCGCGCGAGGGTCTCGGACTTTTGCCGCAGCGACATGCAGAATGGGTCTTCCGCCCTGAGCAAAGAAATCCGCAGGCTCAGGGTGAGCGCACCACGTCGTGCGCTCTCGATACGGTAGCTTCCCGAAAAACGAACCCGCGTGGTCAAGTGGATGTCGGCACCGCGCTGCACAAGATGCATGAGGCTTGCTGCTCGACCGCTCGTCGCAGCGAGGAGCAGCGCTGTGCGGTCATGCTGGCCGGTCAGAGCTCGTTGAGTGGATTCGCTCATCACTCGTCAGCTAAGAGCACCAAGCGGTACGCACCGCGTCTGTCGCATGGATATCCGCGCCGTGCTGGATCAGGATCTCCAGCAAGTCCGCGTCGTCCAGCGGGGCTGCGGCCGCCGCGTGCAGCGCTGTGGTGCGCGTGGGCTAGCAAGACGCAACACCACTTATCTCATGCCCTCCACTTGCAGGCGTGACAAAACAAGAACGCACCGTGCTCGTTGTGCGGACATCGGCACCGCCCTCCACTAGCAGCCGCACGCACTCGACGTCGCCGCCTTCGATCGCGCCCAGCAGCACCGGCTCGCCGTCCTGTGTCCCAACCGCGCAGAGCTCAATCATCACCTCTCACAGCGCACACCAACGGCTCCTGGAAACTCACCGCGTCAACGGCGTTCGGGTCTGCGCCGTGCGCGAGCAGGAGCTCGACGGCCGCGGCGTCACCCGCACGCGCGCTCGCGCGCAGCACCGACGCGCCGCGCTGACCACGAAGCGAACACCCAACAAAAACACCCTTCAGACCGAGGACCGTCGCTGCGACGCGCTATGATAGCCGTTAGAGCCTGGTCGCGGCCACATACCGTGGTCACGGCGTTGACGTCGGCGCCCTGCGCCACGAGCCGCCGCACTTGCGCCGTGTCGCCGCGCTTGGCCGCGCGGTACAGCGCACTGCGGCCTTTCTACGCGAGCCAGCACGCACGTGTGTCAGTGCACCGGTCGCCTCCTCTGCCTCCGCGCCGAGGGAGTGCCTGTCATCCTATTATATCATACCTCATCGCGCGCCTCCAGCGGCGTCGCCATCGTCATCCCGCGGCGCGTTGTGGAGACCGAAGAATGCGAGTCTCAGCGGAGCTCCAACGGAGATCAGAAACCATCGAAGCCGGCCATTGGTGGAAAAAGAAAGGCAGGTTTCGCCACACGCGAGATCCCGGGTGGGTTCACTGAGCTCTTGGAGCACGGCGACAAATGGCTGTCCGTTCGACGGTCACGGGGCGCGTGAGGTCGACGTGGCGGTACAGCGGCAGCTCGTGTGCATGGGGAAGCGGATGGCATTGGTGGTCCACGGACAATGATCGGAAGTGTATCCCATTAGATGGTCCCGAGACAAAGAGGCCTCGAGAGCTCTCTACCGCCTGCGCGGCAGCCTTGCGCTGGTTATCGGTGGCGGATTTCAACCCAGCTCCCGGAGCACGCGCATCGCCGCGGCCACGTTGTGGCTTCGACCGACCGTCGATTCGATGGTCGCACCCGTCTTTTACAACAAACCCAGTACGTCGCGTGGTGAGTGACCAGTGGACGATGATGCGAGCATTCGTGAGGAGAAGAGGCACTCCACGTACGATGGTGGTCGCGCGAGCGTCGGCACCGCGTTCAAGGAGAAGCCGCATGCCCTCCGCGTGGCCGATCCGCGCGGCGTAGTACAGCGCAGTCACGCCGTCCTAGCACGAGAACCCACCCGTCAGAAGAGAGCGAGATGAGCACTCGGTGGCAAAGCATCTCGGAGACCTCATCGGCTGCGAGGACGTCGGCGCCGTGGTCCAGCAGGAACGCCAACATGCGCGGATCCGGATTGACTATCGTGGCCGCGTGCAGCGGCGTGGTGCCGCTCTATGACGAGCCACACGCACACACACACACACACACACACACACACACACACACACACACACACACAGGGAGAACACGGCTCTTAGGTAACCGCACGGGATCTGGAATGGAAGAAGACCAGAGACAGTTGACACACGCACCGACATGGCCGCATTCACGTCCGCGCCGCGCCGTACGAGGAACTCCAGACCCTGCGCGCGGCCGTTCAGCGCAGCCTCGTGCAAGGCGGTGGATCCGTCCTTGGGCACAATCGTTTATCCTTTTTCTTCCAGCACACAATGCCAAGCAAACGCTTACCTGGTCCGGTGCATTGATCTCCACGCCGAGCTCCAGCAGGCACGCTAATACGCCCGGGTCGTCGATTTCGCGAGCCGCCGCGTGCAGCACCGTTCGACCACTCTTTCCATCCACAAGGTTCCGTAAGTCGCCTCTCAAGGCGACTCCGAGCGCATCAACGCACATCAGAAGTGACTGTCTGGGCGTCGGCGCAGTGTCGTACTAGTAGCGCCACGCACTCCGAATGGCCCTCACGGGCGGCAATGAAGAGCGGCGTGCGGCCGTTCTGGAAGCGTAGGTTTCGTGCATACGGCGCCGTGAGAGACAACGCAATATCAATCCCTTGCCAACGCCGCACCCACCCAATCCGTCGCGTTGACCGCGGCGCCGTGCGCGAGAAGACACTCGATCACGTCGGAATCTTCAATGCCCACGGCAGCATTGTGCAGCACCGATCCTCCAGCCTCCTCACCATCCATCAGACTGAGTGAGTCGGATGCCACCAAACCGCGCCGACCGTCGCCTCACCTGCGTCGCGGTGTGCACGTCGGCGCCGTGTCGGAGGAGAAACGTCACAATCTCTCCGTGGCAGTTCCGTGCAGCGAGCGAGAGCGCCGTGTGGCCGTACTGAGGGGTGTGCACGTGGTCAGCGTTGGAAATCACTAGTTCATCCACTGCTCCCCGCATGTTACCTGGTTGATCGCGTGGATGTCGGCGCCGTGCGCGAGGAGGCACTCGACCGCGCTCGGATCGCCATTGTTGGCAGCTGCTGCGTGGAGGGCCGTGCTTCCATCCGGCTCGCCGCCCTCACGCTACGAAGGCATCGACGTCATTTTGTGGTGGTCACCACGACTGTACGGCGTGGACCTCGGCGGTCTCACCTGAGTTCTCGCGCCTACGTCAGCACCGCGCTGGAGGAGCACCTCCAGGCACGCGACGCTGCCCTTGGCAGCAGCCACGTAGAGAGGCTGGTGCCCCCACTAGCCGTGGTATGGAAGCAAACAGTGAGATTGAAGTCCGTCAGTCGGAGGCGAGTGGCTTCGTTCGTACGACGTCGCGTGCGTGGACATCCGCGCCGCTCGCAGCCAGCAAGTCGGTGATATCGGCGTCGCCCGCGCGCGCGCTCGCGTGGAGAGCCGACTCGGCGCGCTTTGGTCGGCACAAACGCGTGAGTGGCCACCCGCTAACGCAACCGCATCCACCGAATTCACCTCGTCCACCGCGCGGATGTCGGCGCCGCGCGCCAGGAGCCGCGCCACTTCCTGCGCGTCGCCGCGCCGCGCCGCGCGGACCAGCTGTCGCCATTCGCGCGTCGTCAGCACCACAGACACAGAGATACACACAGACACATCAGCGGAACGCGCCGCTGGCTCCGCTCACCAGAACGCCGTCGCCGACCGCCGCCATCTCCGGTCAGCTTCTGTCGCCTCGGAGCACGAAGATTCACGAAATCTAACATGGAAGCAAAGATATGTTTCCTATCTTGCGTCACTGTTTGTAAACTACACGGTTATATTACGAGAAAGCTAACCACAGCGAGATGAGATATCTCACGGCAGTGTGTGGGGAACACACACAACGAGGCATCGCGAGTCGTCCGTCAGCCAACACTTGCGCTAATAACCAGCACGTCAGCTCCATCACGATGCCACGCCCAGGGGGTTCAATACTTTGCTTTGCTACTAGTAGTGGTGAGGTGTGTGGCCTCACGTCTGGCGTTTGCTCAAGTTGCGCCGCTGTGTGGGTACAGTCCGCATCCGCGCGTGGCTCGGTCCAGTAGAACAGAGCGGCACTAAGATCGAACGATTTTCATGGCATTCATAAAACACATTGTTTTTCTCACACACATCTTCAGCGACGAGGCGTCTTCACTGTCGCGACAGGAAAGAGACCGCGTGGCTCCTATGCTTTTCGGGGTCGTTCTGTATCATGGGATCTAAGCGTGGAAGGTCTCACCAGGTGCGCGGTTCTCCACAAGCGGAGCGGCCAAACACGCGCCGACGTAGCCCTGGCGGATCACGAAGTCGCCGAACTTCTCGCCGTCCTCGCGGTTCGAGGCGTAATCCTTGATGATCGGCGCAAGCTCCTTCAGGATCGTCTCTTCGTCCACGCCCTCCTTGTACAACTTGTTGAGACGGTCGCCCGTGAAACCGGCGCCCAGGTACATGTTGTAGATGCCCGGGGAGCGGCCCACGAAGCCGATCTCGCCCAAGTACGGGCGACCACAGCCGTTCGCGCAGCCCGTCATGCGGATCACGATCGAGTCGTCACGCAGTCCGTTCTCTTCGAGCAGCTCCTCGATCTTGGTGATGAGCACGGGCAGGTAACGCTCAGCCTCGGCGAACGCGAGTCCACAGAAAGGCAGCGCGGCGCACGCGATCGAGCTCAGGCGCATGCCCGAGTAGTTGTCGTTGCCAAAGTTGAACTCCTGCATGATCGACTTGATCGCGCCGATCTGGTTGGGCTTGACGTTCACGAGGCTCAGGTTCTGGTTCGCGGTCAAGTGGAACTCAACGTCGCCGAACGTCTGCGCGAGCTTGCGCAGGCCCGAGCGCAGCTTGACGCCCTCCGTGTCCTTGATGCGGCCGCCCTCGATGAACATGGTGTAGTAGAAGTTGCCATTGGTCATCTGGTGCCAGCCGAAGCGGTCCGTGTTGGACTCAAACTTGAACGGGCGCGCATCCGCGAGCTTGTAACCGAGGCGCTTCTCGATGTCGGCGCGGATCCACGCGAGGCCGTGGTCCTCGACCGTGTACTTGTAGCGCGCGTGCTTGCGGTTCACGCGGTCACCGAGGTCGCGCTGCTGGACCATGACCTTCTCGGCCACGTCGTTGACCTGGTCAGGCGTCACGAACGCCATCACGTCGGCCACACGCGGGAACGTCTTCTTGTTGTTGTGGGTCATGCCCATGCCGCCGCCCACGGTCACGTTGAAGCCGAGCAACTTGTCGTCCTCGATCACGGCGATGAAGCCGAGGCAGTGCGCGAACACGTCCACGTCGTTGGACGGCGGGATCGCGATCGCGATCTTGAACTTGCGGGGCAGGTACGTCTCGCCGTACAGCGGCTCAAAGTCCTGCGTCTCGCCACCGGCGACCATCTTCTTGTCGAGCCAGATCTCGTGGTACGCGCTGGTCTTGGGCGTCAGGTGCGCCGACAGGCTGCTCGCGACGTCGATGATCTCCTGGTGGGTCTCCACCGAGCAGCTCGGGTTCACGGTAGTCATGACGTTACGGTTCACGTCACCGCAGGCCGCGAGCGAGTCCATGAGCACGCGGTTGATGCCCTGCACGATCGGCTTGAGGTCCCACTTGAGGATGCCCTGCAGCTGGTACGCCTGACGGGTCGTGACCTTGATGTTGCCGTTCGCGTGCGAGTCCGCGAGCTGGTCGATCATCAGGTACTGCTCGGCAGTGGAGACGCCACCGGGCACACGCACACGAATCATGAACGAGAACGCCTTCTCCTGCTTCTCGAGGCGCATCTGCTCGCGCAGGTCGCGGTTATCCTGCTGGTAGATGCCGTGGAACTTGGTGAGCTGCGTATCATCGGGCGTGAGCGCCTTGGTCGAGCGGTCCTCCAGACCGGTCGCGAGCGTGCCACGGAGGTAGTTACTCTGCGCCTTGATCTCCTCGTTCGTGCGCTGCTTCTTCTTGGTGCCCTGCGTCTTGTTGACGACGTCGGCCGGGATACCGACCTGCTCCCAGAACTGCGGCTTCCAGGCCTCGAACTGCGTCGCCGGGCCGTCGGCGTCCTGGTCGTCGGCCTTGGCCACAGTCAGCAGACGCTTG
>JAMFLL010002059.1:0-11556 GCA_027475725.1 Pythium rhizo-oryzae | reverse complement strand
TCATGGGCTTCCAGATGCGCTTGCGCGCGTTCGTGAACCAGTTGGTCAGCTGCTTCATGTTGATGCCCGTCTTCTTGAGCAGCATTTGCTTGTCCTACATGTCCACACACACACACACACACCGGTGTCAGCGGCCCGTCGGTTCCTATGCTGCTACCACGCAGAACGCACCTCGTCGGTCGGGTACGGGTGCTTGACGTGCTCGGGCGAGAGCATCCAGCCCTTGAGGATCGCGACCGTGTGCGGCGGCAGCTCGCGGCGCGACTTCTTGGACGCCTTCTTGTCGTCGTCGTCGCCCGTCTTGTCGGTCGCGGCCGAGGACGAGGCCACCGACTTGGCCTTGCCGGCCTCCGCGTCGTCGTCGTCCTCCTCCTCCTCGTCGTCGTCATCGCCGTTCTCGTCGCTCTCGCTCTGCTGCTTGGGCGGCGCGTCGTCCTTCGTGGGCTTCTTGGCCGCCGGTTTGTTGCCGTTGGCCGGCGCGTTCTCGTCGCCGGCGGCGCTGGGCCGGCGGTCCTCGCGCGCCGCGGCGGCCGCCATCTTGTGCAGCGCGTCCGCGGCGTGCGGGCTCTCGGCGTGCCGCGCCGACGCCGTCATCATCCTCTCGCTCGGTTCTTCTCGCGTGTGACTCGGCGGGGGGAGGGGAGCGGAGAACGAACAAGCGGAGGGGAGAGCAAAGCGCGACGGAGGAAAATCCGAGGCGCAGGGGAGCGGCTCTGTCGAGTGAGCGGCGGACAAGGACGCGACGCGACGCCACGAGCGGGTTCCACTCTCACTTGATCGCGTGGGCGGGGCGGGGAGGACGGACGAGTCGCGGGGGCCACCGCCGTGTAGTCTGGTTGTGAGGACGGCGGAGGAAAGCGGAGGAGGGAGGAGGACTCTGAGTCTCTCTCTCTCTCTCTCGCTCACGGAGGGCCGAGCTCGTCTTCGCGCCGGCAGCTGGCTGGGGAAAGATCAATGCAGCCGCGTGAGGGGAGGCTGAGGCTTCCGTCGGTCGGAAAAAAAAAGGAGGGAGGGGAGGGAGGGAGGGGGCCTTCTCTCTCTCACACAACCAAACAGACTTTCTGTTTGGAGCGAGCGCTGGTGACGCGGACCTGCTGGTGGTCTGAGCCGGCGACTCAGACGCAGAAGAAAGCCTCACCACACCCAATCAGCGGCGCGACCGGACCTGTCACCAAATGTCAACCGTGTCACCTCGGATACATGATAAACCTGTATGATAGGATCCAAATCAGATGTAGTTTTCAACAGAGAAGCTGTTGCTGAAAATGAATATCCGGCAAAGAGACAGTTGACGCCACCCCGTCGTGACACTCTCGCCTTCCAACGGAGCGCTGTTTCGATTTTTTTTCTTTTTCTTTTGTGTGGGAAGTGAAGCCAATCGCGGGTAGGGGTTCTCTCTCTCCAGTCTCACCCACCGCGCTGTTTGTAAACTGTGGACGAGGAAGAGGAAAGAAACCGAGGAGAACAAAAGGAGAACGAAACGCCACCTCAATTTCCTCAGTTCTCTCCTCCTCCTCCTCCTGTTCCGCAGGGGAAGCCGTCCTATCTTCCACCCTCGCGACTCGGAGCGTGGGGAGGAGTGCTCTGAATTGTCGGGACGAAGAGGCAGCAAGACGTTGCTTCATCTATCTCTCACATGACCAGCAGAGGAATCCCGTGCGCTTCAGACGAACAGACACCTCCTGTCGTTACGAAGGGTGGCTCCGCCAGCTGCCGGGGGGCGCTGGTCAGCCACGGCACTTGTGTCGGGAGGACTTGACGGCTCTGGTCGAAAAGCTGTCTTTTTAGGACCCACCCACCGGCCGTGTGGCTGGTACGCCCGGAAACAGTCCGTACGGAATGCGATTACGCCGCCGAAGAATCTCATTGTGGGTCCAACCCACTCTGCACCCCAGAGCCAACACAAGATCGCCTCACCTGGTCGCACGAATACAGTACTTAGTAGCATCGATAGTGCCGGAGAATCTCGCGGTTGATGGGCGGAGAGATGCCATCCTTCCGCGCGGAGAGTTCCCGTCAATCAGATCTTCCCAAACGTCTGTGCACCGTCGAGGCTGGGAAGCCAGCTTCAACTTGAGGGCACTACATTGTGTGGACCACTATATTGACAGCCAATCAAGTAGCAGATTACGTGGTCCACACTATTCGTTTTCGCACCGTGGCAGTTCTGGGCGCATGGCGCCATGAACATGGGTGGATCTCCCCGGTGATCCTCTCCTCCTGACGTGCGTGACGGCGGTGGTGTCGTGCCTATGGACGACAGCGACGCGTGTCTGCATCCGTACCGGAAGCGCAAGTTCTTCTACGCGCTCGCAGATCTCTTCCGCGAGCCGCGGCCGGCGATCCGGCGGCTCGAAGACTTCTTCCCAGCTGCTGCCTCGCCGGCTGTGACGTCACCGGCGCCGCGGGACGGCGGCGCATGCGTCAGCGACAGCGCCGGGTCGCTTGACGGCGCGCACGACCAGCCGCTGCTCGCTGTCAGCTGCGCCAAGCGCCCGCCGGATGGTGGTGCCACCGCCAGCGCCAGCGCCGGCTCACCGCGCGGCGAAATGACGACGGCAGGTGCGCGGCCGCCCTCGCAGGAGCCCGAGGAAGACTCGTTCGAGTATGTCGACTTCGACAGGTCGGCGCGCGCGAGTCTGGACAGCGCGGCTTCGCTGCGCGCCGGGCCCCTCTCGCAAAGCTCGGTGCACGACTCGATGCAGGACAGTCTGCTCTTCCTGCCGCCGCCGCGCAGCCAGGACGCGCGCGTCTCGCTGTCGGCGGCCACTGATGCCTCGCGGTTCTCTCAGGACCTGTCGGCAGGCGCCCACGCGCCCACAATCCTGAGCCTGGCAGGGAGCGAGCACCACGTAGAACTCGCAGACTATTACGACCTTGACCGGTTCTGCGAGACCGTGCCGTGTTGGGCGTTCGAAGGCCAAGCAAGCTGCGCGCTCCACTGCGAGCCGATCCGCCGGCCCATGCTGCTGTTCTGTCTGCAAGCGCTCGACGAGTATATCGCGTCGGCGTCTTGTGCCGGGCAGGACAACCCGGTCGTCGCCTCCTGTCGCCTCGCGCGCATCGTGTTGGCGTCCATGTGGGAGCGCGACGTGCGCAAGCTGTCGACCGACAGCGACATTGTGCTCTCTGAGTATGTCTCCGGCAAGGCCAGTTTAGTGGGCGTGGGCCAGGATGTGTGGAGAATCGTCGACGCATGCTGGCGCACGCACAAGCAAAACTTCTTACACGACCAAGAGCTGTGCTTTGTGGAGCCGAGGGCAACGCCGCCCTCGCGCAGCGTCGAGCAGTGGCTGCGCGTGCGCGATCTTGTCCAAGTGTACGCGCTTCGTCCGCAGCTGGCGCGGCGGCTCGAGGCAGATCTGCCGCCCGGCGAGATCTCTCTCGAGGCCGTCCGCCCGGAAGCGTGTACACGCGGTGCCTCGCACCTCAAGGCGGTCCAGTTCGGGCTCGCGTACCTTCAGCATGTCCATCACAAAAGTGCCGAGGGCGAGGCGAAGCCGCGACGCGACGTGTTGAGTCAGAGCGAGTGGAAGGTGGCGTTCAGCGCGATCGACATCCACTTGAAGAAATCGTCGCGGGACGTGCAGGTCTTCCCTTGTGGTGCCTTCTCTCGCGGTGCGGCGTTCGGCTCCGTCATCGACATACTGGTTGGGCTGCCGCCGGTGCATGACGACGAAGATGCTGAGCCGCCGATCTACGCCGTGCTGAAAGTGCTCTCACAAGCCAAGATCGTGGAGCACGAGCAGGCGCACGTGCTGTCGCACCACCGGGCGCTCGCCATGATCCCGTATAAAACGTCTTCGATCATCCTCGACGTCAAAGCCTACCGACGGCCGCAGAGCTGGTTGGCGCTCCTGTACTATACGGGGCCAGAGACCTTCACGCAGGCGTACTTCTCCGCTCTACTGAAGCGGCCCCTGTCCGAACTCCGCACTGCTGATTTTGACCACATTTACGCGTGCGTGACAGAGCAACTGGGCTCCGAATTAGTCGCATCTATCGATAGTGAGAGCCAGCTCTTCGATCTAATAAATGCCGAGTACATCCACCCGCCACACAGAATGTGACGGGAGGGAACAACATGGCATGCCACGACAGGAGATCCGAGTTCTATTCTCTCATATGGCTCCTTCAATACACGCGGGCGGCTACAGAAGCGCTTACTTAGGCGGCATGCGCAGCGCGCCGTCGAGACGGATGGTCTCGCCGTTGATCATCTTGTTCTCGATGATCGACTGCGCGAGCTGCGCGTACTCCTCCGGGCTGCCGAGGCGGCTCGGGAACGGCACGGTCGCGCCGAGCTGGTTCTGCACCTGCTCCGGGAGACCGGCGAGCAGCGGCGTGCGGAAGAGACCTATAAGGCAGAACCGTGGTGGGTCAGTCCTGCGCCATCCTCAAGGCGTCGTGTCGTGGGGTAGTCACGTACCAGGGGCGATCGTGTTAACGCGGATGCCGTAGGACGCGAGGTCGCGCGCGAGCGGCAGCGTCATGCCGACGATGGCGCCCTTGCTGGCGGCGTACGCGACCTGGCCGATCTGGCCCTCGTACGCGGCAATGCTGGCCGTGTTGATGATCACGCCGCGCTCGCCGCACTCGAGGCCGCGCGTCTTAGCCATGCTGCACAGACACGAAAGCGATTACCGTGAGTCTTCATCCCGTGAGCATTGCCCACTCCACGCCGTCTCACTTACCGCTCCGACGCGAGGCGCGCGACGTTGAACGAGCCGACCGTGTTGACGGTCAGCGTCTGCTGGAACTGGAAAAGACCGTGCGGGCCCTTCTTGCCGAGCGTCTTGATCGCGTACGCGATGCCGGCGCAGTTGATCGCGACGTTCACGGGCTGGCCGAACGACGACTCGGCGAGGTCCAGCGCGGCCGCGACCTCGTCCTCGTTCGTCACGTCCGTGGGCTGGAAGTGCGCGTTCGGGCCGAGCTCGCGCGCCACCTCGACGCCGTCGCTCGTGGGCAGGTCACACAGGATGACGCGCGCGCCCTGCTTCACGAAGCGGGTCGCGGTCGCGCGGCCGAGGCCCGACGCCGCGCCGGTCACGATCGCCACACGGTTCGCGAGAGACATGCTGGATGGATGGAGAGGGTCTAAACTGCCGAGGGGGCTGCTCTTTGGAAATACCGGTCCGGATTTCTGGATTCGACGGCGCCGCTCGCAGGTCCGTCGACGAGCGCCACCTGCCGTCAGCACTTGAAGTTCCGACCAGACGAAAATATCACCCTTTTCTGTATAGCTATCCACTATCTCACCTTATTTTGGATATTACTCACTAAAGAGAGGTGTCACTCGATCAGTTCCGTGTTGAACCGAGCCGCACACGTGGTCGGGTCTGAATCGAACGCGCAAGGATGACGGACGCTCCGGCGAGTATTGCGCCGCCGCCGTCGCTGCTCATGCGCGCGGCGCACCACCTGGAGCTCTACGAGCTCAAGCGAGAAGGTACGGCGCTCGTATGGCTCGTCGCGCTGCTCTTCCGCTGGCTCGTAGGGCTCCATTCGTACTCAGGTGCGCGCACGCCGCCCATGTTTGGCGACTACGAGGCGCAGCGCCACTGGATGGAGATCACGCTCCAGCTGCCCGTGTCCGACTGGTACTTCAACACGTCGAGCAACGACCTGCTCTACTGGGGGCTTGACTACCCGCCGCTAACGGCGTACGTGTCGTACGCGTTTGGCACCGTCGCGGAGGTGCTCGAGCCGTCTCTTGTGGCGCTCCACGCGTCGCGCGGATTCGAATCGCCAACGAGCAAAGTGTTCATGCGCGTTTCGGTGCTCGTGTGCGACGTGCTCTTCTTCATTCCGGCGGTGCTGTGGCTTGTGCGGCGCATGGGGCGCGCGCGTCAGTCCTGGAGCCAGAAGACAGTGATGGCGTTGGTGATTCTCCTGCAGCCCGGTCTGCTGCTCATCGATCACGGACACTTCCAGGTGAGTGCCCACACAAAAAGCGAGCTATTTCGTGGAGCCCAAGTCCCTTACACGGTCATTTTCTTTCCCGTTACTCTGTTATGAGCAGTATAACAACGTCTGCCTCGGCTTCACGACGCTGGCGATTGCACTTCTCTGGAGGGACCAGGAGTTCCTTGCAAGCATCGCGTTCTCCCTGGCCCTCAACTTCAAGCAAATGGCGCTGTACTACGCGCCAGCAGTTGGCGTCTATCTGCTCTCCAAGTGCATCTACCGCAGCAACGCCGTCCTTCATGTGGTCAAGCTCGGCATCGCCGTCGTGCTTACGTTTGGCGTGCTCTGGATTCCCTTCTGCGCGTTCCCTCACGCCGGTGAGACGTGCCTCTCATCTGTTGGCCAAGTGGTTCATCGCATTTTCCCTTTTGCGCGCGGTCTATTCGAAGACAAAGTCGCCAACGTGTGGTGCGTACTCGATCTGGTCCTCAAGCTCAAGCGCCGTGTCGCCCCAGCGTTGCAGATGCGCCTTTGGTATGTCCGCCTCATCGTGACTCTAGCTCTTTGAGGCGATGTACTTGACGCAATCATTCTTTATGCATTGTTCAGCACCATCGCGACGTTCGTCGGTTTCCTTCCGTCGGTCGCGGATCTGCTGCGTCGCAAACCCACCCGCTTCCGCTTCATCCTGGCGCTGGCGAACAGCTCGCTGTCGTTCTTCCTGTTCTCCTTCCAAGGTACGCACCCGCCATATACCTCTTTCGACTGGATAAGGCGGCACGGCTCATGTATTGCATGGTGCTCTATAGTTCACGAGAAGACGATCCTGCTGCCGCTGCTCCCAATTTCGCTGCTGTACGCGCAGGTGCCACTGCTGTCCACTTGGTTCAGCGTCATCTCTACGTTCAGGTCCGCGCCTTGCGGTTTCGCGGGTTTCGCCTCCCTGGATGTCTTTCTAATGCGTTATATCTTATTGCGCAGCATGTACTTCCTATTGAAGAAGGATGGCTTGGTGGTTCCGTACATCGTGTTGGAAGTGCTGTTCTTCATGGCGGCAGTGTACCCTGCGCTTTCGGCTCCGGCCCACAGCACCGCCCACCGGGCTCCAGGCCATACTACCGATCGTCGCCCCTCCACTGCTCTCCAGCTCTACGTCATGGTAGGCCTGTGCATTTGTCTACGTCTCTGTAGTCTGTCGTCGTTGCTCACGCATTCTATGCTAACCATCGATAGATCTCGGCGGTTGGAGCGATTCTGATCCACGTCGCGCAGGCCTCCATCGCTGCGCCCTCTCGGTACCCTCACATCTTCGACTACCTGTTCGCCGCGTACTCGTGCGGCCATTTCGTGCTCGCGCTCGTGTACTGCACGTACTGGCAATGGACGACATATGATAGCGACGACACCGAGACGCAAAACTCCAAGCAGAAGCGGGACTAGAGTGGTGTGTCATCTTTGGTTTCATGGCGTGCTTGGCACTCTGCAAACTATACTCTTGAGGCAAATAGAGCACTCGCACCCCTCCAATCACCAATCTCTCCGCTCCATTGCTCACTTGCTCGACTTGACAAACTTGAGTTCCTTCTTGAGTCGAGCCTTCTCGTCCTTGTAAGCTTGGGCCTTTCAAACAGAGGAACAGGAAAACCACCGAGTGAGCACCTCGCAGGATGCAAAGCTGACAAGACGACATGGCAATCCCTCACCATCTGACGGTCCTCCTCGGTCAGCGGCTTGCGTGACTTCTTCAGGTCGGCGAGGAACGCCGCCTCATTCTCCCGCGCTTCCGCGAGCAGCTTCTCAATTGACGCCTTCATCTCCTCCTTGGACACGTCGCCTCGCGGCACTGGGAGGTCGTCTGCGAGCGCACTCAAGCGTTAGATCTCTGTCTACCATAAACGCGAAAAGCAACTGCTCTCTCACCTGTCAGCGACGGAGGCGCGACGTCGTCGGCTTCATTGTTGCTAATCAGAACGCATTCCCGTACGTCAGAGAGGTGGGTCAGGCCTTCTCCAATACATCGCACCAGCACAGCGACTACGTACTCGGCTTCTTCTTGCTTCTGGTTCTGCACGTCCTTGGGCACGTATCCGCCCGCCTGCTGCGCGCGCCACTTCTCGTACTCCTCGAGGCTCATGCCGTGGCCCTTGGGCTCCTGGATCGGCAGGAACTTCTTGATCGGCGCCGGGAGCACGTCCGGATCGTAGTACACGTACGCAACACCGCTGTTGAATACACAACCTCCATGAGTACCCCTTCAGCAATGCTTAGCCCATCGTGAACAGTGCGTCCGCACCCGACGAGCGCGCCGAGCCCCAGGAGCGTGACAGCGGCCGAGTTGTCGCTGCCGCCGCCCGCGCCCGGCGGCGCGTAGCTGCTGAAGCGGCGAGCCTGTCGCAAGAGTCGTCCCTACGCGCGCGCGTGACACACAACCACCAGATCACCCATCGTCGTCAGCACCCTCGTGTCGGCAGGTCCGACCCACACGCCCAGCAGCGCCAACTCACCCGCATGCTGATCCTTTCTCCGAGGTGATCCAGAAGAAATCCCAGCAGCACAGAAGTGCATCAAACCATCCGCCACACAAAACTAGGACATCTAATACTCTATGTTAGGCTTCCCTAGGACAAATCTCCCCAATGTAGTGTTTGGGCAAACCGGTTTAGGGTACGCCATGATCCATCCCCACGGACAAGCAAGCGTGCGGTGTGCTCGGGCAGGGTGTATGCGAGAGCCCATCCGCCACCACCGATGCTCGGCCGTCTCGCCTCTCGCGCCGCCACTCTCCAACGCCGCTCGTTCGCGCACAACCACAGCCGCCTCTCCGCCCAACGCACCATGAGCTCCGCCGCCTCGACCTTCAAGATCGCGCTCTGCCAGATCCTCGTGGGCGACGACAAGGCCAAGAACATCGCGACGGCCAAAGAGGTCGTGGCCGAGGCCGCCGCCAACGGCGCGCAGATCGTGTCGCTGCCCGAGTGCTGGAACTCGCCGTACGCGACCTCGTCGTTCCCGCAGTACGCCGAGGAGATCCCGGCCGCCAAGGCCCAGCTCAACGCGAACGACCACCCGTCGACGCTCGCGCTCTCCAAGCTCGCCGAGGAGCTCAAGATCTACCTCGTGGGCGGCTCGATCCCGGAGAAGGACGGCCAGGGCGTGTTCAACACGAGCGTGATCTTCTCGCCTGAGGGCGAGATCCTCGCCAAGCACCGCAAGGTGCACCTCTTCGACATTGACGTGCCCGGCCGCATCACGTTCAAGGAGTCGGACACGCTCTCGGCTGGTAACAGCGTCACTGTGTTCGACACGCCGTACTGCAAGATCGGCGTGGGCATTTGCTACGACATTCGCTTCCCAGAACTCTCGATGCTCATGAGCCGCCAGGGCGCCAAGCTGCTCATGTTCCCCGGTGCGTTTAACCTCACGACGGGCCCTGCCCACTGGGAGCTGCTGCAGAAGGGCCGCGCCGTCGACAACCAGCTCTACGTCGCGGCCGCCTCGCCTGCGCGTGGCCCCGAGGGCGGCTACCAGGCCTGGGGCCACTCGACCGTGATCTCGCCGTGGGGCGAGGTCGTCGCAACGTGCGGTCATGGCGAGGCGATCGTGTACGCGGATATTGACCTCGAGAAGGTCGACGAGATGCGTCGCAACATCCCCACGTCGATGCAGACCCGCACGGACCTGTACGAGCTCGTGAAGAAGAACTAAGCGTATGACTGGGCCCACCGGTGGCATTGCGCCGGACGCACAGATCCTCTGCTATAGTTCGTGAACCATCAAATGGACAAAGTGAATATGTTTGTGCCAAATATGCATTCATTCTATTTCTTGAAGCGATCGAGCCATGCCATCTCCTGGTCGAACAACGCGCGCGACTCCTCGCTCTTGGGTTGCTTGTAGCGCTTGAACTGGATAATTGGCGAGTACTGTTCGCATATGCATATGCGTAATTAGATATCCCTGTTTGCACCATCAAGACCCTTCGCCGTGGGCGTACCTTGAGGTTGAGGTGGCGCGTCACGGACATGCGGATGAACTTCTCCAACTTCTCTAGTCGCTTTTGCACACCCTCGACCTTCTTCTTGGCGATTGTCTGGTTCTCCGAGTTGTGGCGCGCCGGCTCCCAGAACAGAATGACTCGCCGCAAGTCGGGCGACACGCTCGCTTCGACGAGGTACGCGAACACGTCCGTCTCCAGCACGTCCGAGTCCTCCAGCAGGAGGTTCTGGACAAAGCCCAGCACTGTCAGCTCGACGCGCTCCTGGCGATGCGAGATGCGCTCGGGGTCAAACTTCTTGACTTTCTTCTCGAGCGGCGCCGCGATCTTGGTCTCTGCAGTACGTGCCATCCTTGTCAATCGACCATTCCGAAAGCATCCTTACACTGCGAGAGGTTTACGTACTTGGCACGGGCATGCCTTCGAGGTTCTTGCCGCCACGCGGCTTCATAGCATCGAAGTCGTCCAGCACCTTGAGGAGCCGTCTCTTCGGGATGCGCTCTGCGCGGTCCACTTCCTCCTCGTCCTCCTCCGCATCGTCCCCGTCGGCAACTGAGGCGGCCTCCATCATGGAAGCTTCCACGTCCTCCTCACGCACCAAGCGACGGCCAAAGTCCTTCGAGCCAAGGGTGAAGAGTTCTTCCACTCCCTCCAAAAACTCCTGGGTCTCCTTATCGTTGAGCGCGTCGTCGCCGTCCTCGTCGTCCGCCTCGCTGGCCTTCGCAAGCAGGTTCGGGTTCTCCTCCAGCTCGTCCTGCGTGAAGAAAGTCGCCTTCTTCTTGCTCTTGCCGTGGCTGGCGCTCACCTCATCTTCATCATCGTCGTCATGGTCATCGTCGCGGTCCTACATACTGCAAGATCAGTTTACAGCACCAAAACAGGAAGCTGGCGCCGCGCCAACGCACCCCGAACGGGGTCGGGATTGGCTTGGCCGCGCCGGCGCGCGCCACGCGTCCGCCACGACGGCTCTGCCGCGCCAGCACAGTCGCAGACGCGTGGAACGCACGCGCCGGCTGTTGCGACGCCGAGAGGGCGGTGTGCCGGGCCGCGCGCAGGAGCAGCGCGCGCATGCTCGTCGCCGAAGCCATGGTCGCCACGGAAGATGCTGGATGTTGCAGCTCCTCGGGCCACCCACCCGCACGAAAAGGACTGTTATAGGTTATCTCGTTTCCGGCGAACCTAGATGTCACTATTCGCTGGGGGAGCAAACTAGAGAGATCTTACAGCTGGAAAGCGAAGAGTGGGCCGACCACCAATCAAACGGCAGTGTGGAGAAGAAGCCGTTGCAAGCGTCCTTCAAGTTCAGTTTCGTCCTGAATACTTCTGCAGCGTCTCTCATTGGCGGATTCGTCCATTACGTAATCCCGCCAGAACCTAGAGTGACCACCACTCTGGACTCCTGCTTGGTTTGGGGGCCACGCGCCCCCACGTTGGACGAGCTGGGTTTCTTCCGTCCATGCGCCAGTCGCGCTAGCCAACGTTGGGAAAACGAAAAATCCATCGTCACAACCGGAAACCCCCCAACGGCCACCACCACCCGCGTCCCCATGGCTCCGCCGCACGAGCTGCGCGACGTGGCGGCCCCGCGGCGGCGCTCGTTCGTGGACGGCGTGTGCGTCTCCGAGGACGAGGACGTGCCGTCGCTCAGCTCC
>JAMFLL010002058.1:0-11561 GCA_027475725.1 Pythium rhizo-oryzae | reverse complement strand
GATGAGCTCGATGTCCTCCTCGTCGTTGGCCTTGCGGTCCTTCTTGGCGCCCTTGGCGGCCTGCTTGGCCTTCTTGGCCTCGATGCGCTGCGCCTTGGTGAGCTCCTTCTCGCCGCCCTTGCCCTTGCCCGCCTTCTTCTTCGCCATGGTCGCTCGCTCCAGATCTCCCAATT
This sequence comes from Pythium rhizo-oryzae, assembly GCA_027475725.1. Taxonomy (NCBI): domain Eukaryota; phylum Oomycota; class Peronosporomycetes; order Pythiales; family Pythiaceae; genus Pythium; species Pythium rhizo-oryzae. Next base: position 11,388 of record JAMFLL010002058.1, on the reverse strand, counting down.
CGCGCCGTTGGACCCGAACATGGATGGCCCAAGAGCTCTTTTGATGGACGGGTTCGGGTCAAAATGCACGGGTTTTGACCCATTTTAGGGCATTTAGGACGTTAGAATAGGGATGCGTAGCCATCTGAAAATACCTTTTCGTCGCATCGTGGTCTCACTTGCGCTGGCTGGTCACTATCGAGGCAGCATGGTGCGCAAGGCGTCGATCCACGCGCGTCGCAAGACGTCGGCGGTGGGCGCAGCCAATGCGAGCGCGTTGGCGCTCGTCGCCGAGAGCGAGAGCGAGCAGCAGGACAAGGCGACGCTGCTGGCCAAGGCCGCGCAGGAGCTCGAGGCCATGGAGGCGCTCGAGGCCGAGCGCGACGCGCGGTTCCAGGAGGCCGAGCGCGAGCTCATGAGCGTGCTCGAGACCGACGACGTTTCCGAGCACGTGCGTAAGCGCCAGCTCACGCGGCTCTTTGACCGCTTCCGCTTCGAGTACACGCAGCTCAGTCTCCGGTTCCGCGAGAACATGCGTCTCCAGCAGAAACTCATGGAGAAGGTGAGCGAATGGAAGGATGCCCGAAGCACAGCAGACGCGTCGAGACTAATTGTCACCTATATCGCAGTGTCTAGAGATGAAAAACGAGCTGGTGATGAGCGCGATCCGCATCAAGACGGCCAAGCAGCTCCAGGACGAGGAGATGAAGAACCTCGTGTTCTACCGGGACGAGTGCGAGCATGCGTGGAAGGCGACGGGCGTCTGCGAGGAGCGCGAGCGCGACGCGATGCGCATCATTGACGAGCTCAAGAGCGAGATCGATGATCTGCAGGGCCAGATCAAGGCGTTGCTGGGCATGGACGCTATCAGCCGACACAAACACGATGCCGAGGTCTCGCAATCCGAAGCATCAAGTCTCTCGCCCGTTCGCTCGCCCGTGAAGAAATTCCTGCCGGACATGGCGTCTCCGACGAAAGGAAAGGCCGCGATGGACGCGTTCTCGGATCTCTTTGACACCCAGCCACACTTGATGTCTTTCGACGAATGGAAGCTTTCGACACGCGTGTGGAGTCCGTCCATCGCGATGGGGCTGCCTACACCGTCACAGGAAGATTTGCTGGCCCAGGAACGCGCGCATGAAATCGCTCGTTGCGTCTCAATTCCGACGCTGCAACCCACAGCGATGGAACGCGCTGCCACGGCAGCTGCGAACGCCTCTCCGACTCGACGGGATCAGCAGCGCAAAGCGGAGCTCGACCAGCGACGCGCCACGACAAGTGTCAACAGCAAACGGGTGCCGCATCAGCTGCCCAGTGTCTCGACACCCAAGCCGCTGCCTTCGTGAGTTTTTGCCAAACTGCGCTAGCACTGATAAGATACCGTGAAAAGCAATTGTACACAACAGAAACGTGCGCCGAGACCAAAATCAACTTGATTGGATGAGGCAGCCAAAGGGACACGAACAAAATCTGCACCGTGTTTCTCTCTCGTACTCTCCCGGGGATCCTATGTACCGCCCAGTCTCCTTTTGCAAGAAGCTCCACCGCCATTGCTCGTGCATTGCTTCCTGAGGCTCCCGTGGAAGCGTCACGGAGCCGACGACGTCAGCACGGGGTGGTCCCCACCCCGCGCTACATCGGTTGGTCCCGTGGTATGTGCTGGATAGCGCGGCGGTAGAGGCTTCGGATGCCTTCGTCCGAGCGGCCCTCGAGCCTGGTTTGGATCTTTTTATCACTCCAGCCGAGGCGCTTGTAATATTCCTTGAGGAACTGGATCTTCATGTTGTGTGGTATATTCTGTCGAGCCTCTCTCGCCTCCGTCGGGGACGTCGCGCGCGCCGAGGTCAAGAGGTCCTGCAACGGTGTCGAGTGGGTCGAGTTGACACCTACCAGCTCTGCGCGGAGCCCGTGGAGCTCGTTGCGTAGCCCGTCCAACAGTTCACTCAAGCGACGGAGCTCGCCTTCGATCGCGGTCACTCGCGTGGATGTTTCACGTATCACCCCCGCCATTGCCCCGACCGCAAGCGGCGCGTCGGCAGGTTCCTGGCGGCGCTGGTAACAGCCGTCGTTGTCGGGGTTGCAGTCTGGGACCGTCATGGAGCTGGATGCGGCGCGTCTGGCGAATGCGGGAATGACGCAGGTCGCGACTTTCGCTCAAAGGGACCGGCCGCCTATGGTCCTGGAGAGAGAGAGAGATGCCTTGCCATGGCGGCGCGCGGCCAAGTGGTCATTGTGGTCGAAGTGGTCGAAGTGGTCGCTGCAAAGTGGTCGCAGCAAAGTGGAGTACTGTCCTATTTTAGGACCTAGTGGATCAAACTGTCAGCGACCGTATCGTGATACGGAGGTGTGCGGCACAGTGATCGGACACTATTGGGAATTTCGGCCAAACTTTCCGATCGTGGGGGATTGCTGGAGCGATTGGAGCGCTTATAAGACTTTGGATTGGCTGATATTTTCTCTTTTAAAACCTAAACCTGCCAACGATTCTGTATGGGGATTTGACCGCGGAGCGATTCTCGCGCGATTCGGTCGGAGCGATTGATTCGGCCGGGGCGGAAATCCAATCCATTAGAACCCGTCGTCGCTACGCGACGACGGCCCACTGTCTTGCGCGGCCTCCAGGCCGCGCCCGACCGAGCGCAGCGAGGGAGGCAAGGGTTAGGCTAATTTTCTGATAGCCCTGCGTCACCCTGGCGCGTCACTCCTTTGCAGTACGCTAATATAGTGTACTTGGTTTTACGATCATACAAATATACACCAATCCACTATGATAAGATGACCAGTCACCACAGCGTGTCAACAGCTTCTCACAAAAACCGAGGCGCCGGCCACGGCGGGCGCACCCCACCTAGTTTGAAGTAAAACCCGCAATACAATAGAGAAAACTAGGGGAGGGGCGCCAGCCGTGGCGGGCGCCTCGGTTTTGTGAAGAAACTGTTGACACGCTGTGGTGACTTAGCATCTTATCAAAGTGGATTGGCGTATGCATTTGTATGAGTGTGAAACCGAGTACACTGTTTTAGCGCCCAGCAAAAGAGTGACGCAGGGCAATCAGAAAATCAGCCTAACCCTTGCCTCCCTCGCTGCGCTCGGTCGGCGCGGCGTCTGCAAGACGGAGTCTCAGACTCGTCTCAGCCGTGAGGTTTAATGACGATAAACCTCAAACTCTGGCGTGTCAACACGTGGGGGGCCTTTCACTTCCTTTGTCCACGCGCACAGGACCTTAGACCCATTTTCTCCCTTGCCTCCTAGCGAAATCACCGGATAAGAGAGGTCATGGCCGCGTCGCCTTCCTCGAGCAAACTGGCCACCAAGGACATGCTCTGCGCAGCGAAGCAGGCCCTCGCGGTTGTGGCCACGCGCGCTCTCGTGCCCGCGACCCCGTGGCGCGTCGTCTCGCTCCGAAGCGCGCGCACGAAAGCGTACTTAGACGGTTGCGCTTACGAGCGGTACTCGCAATTCGCGGCACCCGATCGCGACCCGACAACGGACAAATACTTGCAGTGGATGATTGGTGAGGTGGGCAATGGCCGCGTGTTCCTTCGCTCTGTGTCGTCCGGGCGCTTCCTTAGCGGCCGGGACGAGACGAAGCTGTACCCCAAGCTTGTGGACGCGCTCGTTGATCCCAGTGCAGACACACAGCTGCAATGGGAACTCACCGAACTCGACAACGGCAACTACCTGATCCGGAGCGTCCCCACCGAGCGCGTGCTCGACTGCCGCCTTCCCAACTGGCTGGACCCCTGTTTCGCGCCCAAAGACCGGACCGACACCATTGTGCAATGGGTCATCAGCGATATCGAGCCGGCCCTCGCCACCTTCACGGACGCATTCTGGAAGCCGCTCGGGGTAGGGCTCCATAACGAGCTTGCGTCGATTCTGGGCATCCACGGGCTGACTACTGAAGCTCAGGGCCATTTGAGTAGCATGTAAGTATTCGGTGCCTCGGATGCGACATTGTGAAGCACAAGCCATGCTAACTTGCCGCTTGTCCTGGTCGATATTTAGGTTGCAAAGCGCCAAAGAGCACGAAGTGGTGGGCTTGCTCATCGAGAAACACTTGAGATGGATCGAAGAGAGTGTGTCGACACCGTGGTGTGCGGATTACCAAGCCCAGCTGCGGCGACACATTGGCGAGCTTGTGCAGCCGCACAAACCGATCCCTCCCGCTCAACTCCAGGCCCGTATCGCCGATACATTCGCCAAACTCTCAAAGTTGCATGACCTCAACGTCGAGTCATTCAAGCAGTCGACCGTGATCTGGAGCGAGACCAAAGAGTTTCTGAAACTCATCAGATTGCAAGACCCGAATGTGCGCCCCGCTGGAATGTCCAGCGTTGCAATTGAACTGAGGTGAGTACCCCCTGATCGATCTCTCTAAACCTTGTGGCACGCTTCTTCCTCAACAAACGTGTCGTCGTGCATGTCTGTAGCGTGACGAAGGCGCTGGAGAAACGGAGCATAGGACCACTGTTGTGCCAGTACATGCAAACTCTCGTGAAGAGGGCAACTCCACTCGACGATGCGCGGTTCTGGGATTCGGTCCAGTCGCGAATCAAGCGCCTTCTAGTCAAGCAACCGCTCGTGGAGTCTCATAGCTGGAGTGTGCACAAGCTCGAAGCGATGATCCAACAAGCCTATGCCGACATTGGTGGCGAGTTTAGGATTCTCATCAGCCTGACCGAGATTGTGTCCGCCTCCGGGGATACGTCAGAGGAGAGCGATTCCAGTGAGCTCTATGATGACATCGAAATGAGCGGTGATACACTGGACTGGAGCGACGACAACAACCAAGCGAGCACATCGGCAGCTTTTGGTACATCTTCCATTCTCCCGGGCAGAGACCCAGCGAAATCCACCTTGACCCCTAGTCACCTGGTGCAGGATGAAGTTGTTGGCGCGTCACAAAGCCATAATAACGATATGCCTGGAGTGAGCACCGAGCCTTCACCGCAGAGCCATTTCATCTCCAGCGAGTCTGGGGTGAATACGAGTGCCTTTGTGGTTGCCGTTCAAGAGTGCCTGACCGACCGTGCCACACACGACCAGATGCCGTCCAGGGACCAGAACGTCATCGCCGCACCCTCTCTTGGTCGTCTGGCCTACGGACTCAATGTGGACGAGTTGGAGGATCGTTCTACATCCGAATCACTCAGCGGTCACATCGAGAGCACTTCACTTGAGGATATTGACCGACTTCTCGAGCAGCTTGAGGTTGATCCATTGCAGGACAGTACATCTGCGGCTAGCTGCTCGATCCCTGAACAGAACATACCTCCCAGCGCCCCACAAGCGACTCAAACCTTCGATGAGAATCATGCCAGTCGAGCTGTCACACTGAACGCCGATACGACCGGGTCCCTCTCGATCGCTCATCCGTCGGCGACCTCTGTATCCGCGTCATTACTACCAGAGTTGCCCGGTGGCACCGTCAGCCAACCGGAGCGTTCATTACAATCACAAGTGCTGCCACGCACGGACACTGTTGTGTCGCATACAGTGCTCCCAATATCGCAGGACTCAACCAACGTCAGCGACAGTGATACCAGCATTGACGGAAGGGTGAATGCCATTACACCTCGGAAGCGTAAACGCCAAGCAACCGAAGATACAAGCCGGACGGGCGAGACTCTTGGGAAGGTAACAGCGCTTCGGGGGGGTGCGAAATCCGTGTCTCAGGTTGGCGATGGAGGGACGAGAGGGCCATTCGGGAGTCATGGATCACTGAAACGTGCTGGACTCGCGATTAGCGTACCTGATGAGTCACAGCACCCTTTGCGCGCAACTCAGGAACGTGATAATTACGTTGATCTGCAAGCTATTAGTACGAGGCACATAACTCCTCCCGTTCTGAGCCAGACACGTGCGCGACACAAACCGGGCGGCTTGACGGCGAATGACCGTGAGATCCTTCAAGAAGCACTCCCCATGGAAGAACGTGTGAAGGCTGAACGGAAGGAAGCTTGGCTGCGGCTGTATTTACGTCGCACTGGGAAGACTAATGAGGAGATCAACACATTGTTTCAAGGGTTGACCGTGAATGCGATCAGGCTCCGGTATGAGAGGCTCGTGAAGAAACTCCACAGTTAACATCACACTCGGAGCGGTGTGTGTCTATGCAGGAACCTGCTCACTGAGCAGCGAGGCGAATGCTGTAGTTTTGACCGACGTGCCTTACGGCAGCCGCGTCGCTACGGGCTCCACGAGCGCGCGGAATTGGTCCCACACGTATGTCCGGCCCTTGGCGTACGAGAGATTACCGTCGTGGACGACCGCGACAAAGTTGCCGTCGTCCTCGCCTTCGGCCAGGTCCTGCTCGATGCTGCTCAATACGGACTGGTTTGAGGAACGAGCGGTGCTGGGAGCAAACCACAGCGAGTCTGAATAAGCTTCGACGCTCGGTGAACTTCAATTGGTACGAGGGGATTCCATCGAATACTTGATTGTGCGGAAACAAAACAAACGCGCGAGTCGGTTTCCAAGAAGTGGCCACAGAACGCTCAGCGCATATTGGGATGATTGATTGAGATTACTTGTCCAGAGAAACACATCGATCCGAGGGTTTTGAACGCAGGTGGAAGCAACAGGTCCAGTCTAGGCTTCAATAGATTTGACACCAAAATACTCCATGCTAAAAGATCTTTATGATGATGAGCGTTTTGTGAGCTTGAAACCAATACCTACTACGTACTAGCCCCCAAATTCTGAACCAGAGCCAAAGACGCACTTCGACCGCGAAAATTCACTCGACGAGGCCAACGACGCGGCAATGTTTCGATAGTCATGCCACCCATCAAAATCACGCGCAGATTCTTCCCACTACCTACCTCAAATCCTGTTCGCGAGGTGGTCGTACAGCGCGTCCAGTCGAGTGTCCCACTCGCGGCTCCAGCAGTCCAGCGCTGCCAGCGTCTGACGTGTGTCCTTGACTGAGCCGACGGTAACCATGGACACCACGAGCGACGCCACGGGGAAGTCCACCACGAGCGACGAGAAGAGGGGGTGGTCGGGATTGCACACGAGACGCCTGAGCGCCCCCTTTCCCCATACCGCCGGAGAGGCGCACTCCAGCCCATACTCGTCCAGCAGCGCGCTGAGCTGCGTGGCCGTATATGCCCGCGTCGCGACGCCCGCGACGAGCAGCGGGACCAAGCCAGGGCGCGCAGTGAGCGCAGCCGCTGCGTCACCACTGGGAGCGACCGGCTCCCGGTTCTCTGCGCACTCGCAAACATGCCCATGGGCGCACACGACCTTGTTCACGAACGCACAGTCGTGTGCGCTTGCCGCCAAGTCGAACTGCAGCGCGTTCTTGAAGGCCTCTACCTTGTACGAGTGGTCGTCCGGCAGTCCGAGGCGGCCCGAGACGTCGGTCAGCGCGGCCACGCTGAGCACGTACATGGCGAGCTCGGGTGGCGCGTAGTTCGTACCCAGGAGGGGGCGCGCGTGCTGGCCCGCGAGGACAAAGCGCGCGACCGGCCCATCGCCAAGCCAAGGCGCATTCGCTTCCATCAGCTCGCGTCGGTCGTCGTGGACCTGCTGGCCGAGCACGAGCGACATGGTCTTTTGGTACACGGCGGCGGCCGCACTGACGACTACTCCCGCAGCCGCTGATGGAGAGACCACGGTCGATAGCGACTCTACGAGCGGTGGGGACTCCACAGTCAATGCAGAGGTCACGGCCGTGCTCGCGCCCAGTCCAACCGCGCCCAGGATGTACTTGTCGCCGGCACGGTCGTGCTTGACGTGTCGGTCGTACGCGTTGCGCACCGCTTGTACGGCTTCGAACTTGCGGGTCTTCATGTCCTTGATCTCGCGCCCGTTGCCCTGAGGGGGGAAATGCGCGACGCACAGCTCCACGAGCCGCGCCAGTAGCTCGCAGAAAGCGTCTTGGAAGTCTTCGTCTTGGCGCACGGCGCGGAGCGCGGCCGTGAGCATCGCGAGCGGGAACGGGCCTCGCGCCGCGCGCGCGCGCATCGCCATGGCTGCGAGGGAGACGGGAGGCGGCGGTGGACGGAGACGGCGAGGTGGAGAGGCGGCTGATACGCGAGTGAGCGCGCGCTCTCGCGTCCAGGCGCGCAGAGCAGAGCTCCTCCATGTCCTGCGCGCTCTTCCAGCGGCTGGAGCACCGGTTGCTCCTCGACTGGCTGACTCTTGATTTCAATATGGGTGTGACCGGTTGCCGACCGGTTAGCAACCGGTCCGGCTTTGATGGTAATCCCCCGTAAGTTGCGCTGCTTCCCATCATCACGGACCTTGGCGGGCGATGGCGCCGCGGGACGACGCGTGCGCTCGCGAACGTCGCGCGCGGTGCGGCGTCATTCTTCTTCTTCCCCGCGGAGCAGCGAGGCTCAGACGGTGGCGGCTTGCCGGCGGAGCGGAGTGGACGAGTGGGGACAATGATGGCACGCGCCGCCGCGGGCGCGTACCCGCTTGGGCGACTGCATGCGGACCGACGCTTCATCCTGAGCGAAGAAGCCTTCTCGCGTGCGTACTGCGAGCTGGTCGCGCGCCTCATCGACATGCTGAACCAGTTCGCGTCCCACCGCGAAGAGATCCCCGACATGAAGAAGAGGAAGGATGATGCGCTGGCCAAGTTCCGGGACGATTATCAGGTGTACTTTGACACCGGAATGAGCAGCGACGGCCTGAGCATTGGCGCATCGGTGCTGAGCATAGGGGCGTTATTCTCGGGGCCGTTCGCACCGCTAGTGCTCGGGGTAGCTGGCGCGTCGGTCGCCTCAAGCATCGGGTGCAGCATCGCGTCGGGCGTCAAGGGCGGGGCGATCGGTGACAAGATGAGAGAGCTCGCGGGTGCGACGCCCGAGTGGCTCGGCGACGGCCCAGTGGCCGAGTTCCTCAAAGCGGCGGAGCGCGTGCGTCCGTTCTTCGACCGCTACACGATCCAGTCCGAGTTTGCCGTCTACCTGGTCAGCGCGGTCGTGTTGGCCGACACGGAGGACCGCATCAGCAGACCGGGCGATCTCGACTTCAAAGTGGACGCTCTCATGGCGGCGCTTGCGGTCGAGGTGGACGTGGATCTCTACTCGAGGGACTTCAACTTCCTCCGCGCGTTCATCAGATCGGAGGCGAGTGCGAGTCCGGAGGCAGCACTTTCCAAGCCCGACTGGCTCTCGATGGCGGCCATGGTTGCCGGTCCGTCACTCTCCGCGGTGTGTGCGGCGGGAATTGCGACGGAGGCGTTCTCATTTGCTCAGTTGTTGCCCATCCTCGCGAGCTCTGGATTACAGTCTGTCGAAAGCGTCGCTCGCTTCTTGTCGAAGATAAGTACCAAGGTAGCCACAGGACTGACGGTGGTCTTCAGCATCGCCGCCATTGCACTTTCAGTCATGAGTATCATCTCTCGCGTCCAGCAGAAGGACGAGCTGCACAAGGCACTGACCAACTGGAGCAAAGAATGGGATGATCGCCTTGACCGGCTTTACACGCTGCTGGAAGCGGAGGTCGGGGGCGCGTCGTACGTGATGTAAGGAGTGCCTGGCCAAGGGCGTTACCCCTTTCATATGCAGTTCAAGCGGTGCCGTGTGTAGGCAGTGGTCAACATTGAACATTCGGCAATGCGACGTCTAATGACTATTATCAAATGGCTGTTTTGTGACTCGGCTACGAGTGTAGGAGTTGCCGCAGCGGGTGGGACGTTCGATGTCGTCAATGTTCTCTGTTGGGGTGTAGTACGCGTCCACGCTGATCCACTCGGCGTTCGAAGTGACATCGATGAAGTCGGCCGAAACCCAGAACAGAAGCTGGTTACGCGTTTACACAACATAATATGTGCGCTGTGCTTGATGCACATATTATGTGCATCAAGCACAACGCTTTTGGTTGACACCGTACGTCACACAATAATACTCGGCATGTGGTCGTCGCGCTGTGTGGCAATACCCCCGGTACCGGTCGCGATTCGCCTCATTGTCACGACTTCAGCGAAGATGTCGACTAGACGTTCCAGTCGTGGCTCGACACGATCCACGCGTCGTCCGAGACCACGCGGTCGCGCGCGCGAACAAACTCAAAGTGCGCGTGGCTCGCGTTGTACACGTGGAAGCGCCCGTAGCCGTACTCTTGCTGGCGATTGCGGCTCCACGCCGGTGCGTGTGGCGACGTGGCGGTGGCGTCATCCTCACTGCCACTCACATCGCCGCTCATGTAATTGATATCATCAAGCTCGGCGCCGCCCGAGCCCACCATGATGTGGATCGGCGCTCCGGCACTGGCGCGCTCGCCCTCTTGCTCCCGACAGACTTCCTTGTACACGGGGCACGTGCGTTCGTACGCGTGGTAGTGGCCCGAGAACACGACGTCGACGTGGTGCGCCATGAACACGTGCTCGAGGCACCCGCGCAGCAGCCGCGAGACGGCGTAGTCGCCTTCAAAGTTCTCGGAGCAGTACAGCGGCCGGTGGAGGTGCACGAGCAGCCACGGCGTCTCGGTGCGGTTCACGTTGTGCGCGAGCTCGTGCGTGAGCCACTTGTGCATGGGCGCGTGCGCGCTGCAGTTGTGCTCGCTGCTGAGCACGACGTGGTGCGTGAGCCCGAGCTTGAAGCTGTACCAAAATACGCCGTTGCCGTTGTCGGGCATGTGGAAGCGCCGCGCCGTGGGCACGCCGCACTCACCCTTGGAGTCGTTGCCAAAGTTGCCCTGCGGCGGGTGCCACCCGTCGGTCGCGCCCATGCGACTGCCCGACAGGTCGTGGCCGACGCCGCCGCTCAAGTAGTCGTATTCGTGGTTGCCGATCGCGACCATGTACGGCAGCCGCGACGCCACGGGCTCCACGAGCGCTCCGAACTGGTCCCAGACGTACGTGCGGCCCTTGGCGTACGAGAGATCGCCGACATGGACCACTGCGACGAAGTTGCCGTCGTCCTCGTCGTCGGCCAGATCCTGCTCGATGCGGCTCATCACGGTCTGGTTGGAGGTCGCCGAGGGCCGAGACAAGAACGCGCGCTCCGTGAAGCGGCGCTCGGGCTCCTGGCCCTGGGGCAGCGGCGTCAACACGCCTTGGCCCAGATCGCCGAACACGAAAAAGCTCTGGCTCGAGCTGTTGGACGGCGCCGCTCCGGCGAGCGGCGGGTACTTGAACGCGAACGGCTCGCTGACGATGCCGAACTTGCTGCCGACCGTGTAGTAGTACGTCTCACCGGGCACGAGCCCCGTGAGCAGGCCCTCATGGATGTACCCCGGGTGGCGGAACCAGCGCGCCGACTCGATCGTCGCCGGCTCGCTGCACATGTCGCTCGCGCTGTACGTCTGCGTGATCGCCTCGGCGTGGTGCGAGAGGTTCTGCGGCGTCGTGCCGTAGTGGACGTGCTGGTGCTCGCCCTTGCCGCTGGTCCACGTGACGCGCATCTCGCCGGGTGTCTGCGTGAGCGCGAGGTGCACCTGCACGGGCTC
>JAMFLL010002057.1:0-11562 GCA_027475725.1 Pythium rhizo-oryzae | reverse complement strand
GATCTGCGCGCTCTCGATCCACAGCGCCATTTGGTGCTGGTTCGGCACGTCCACGAGCACCTTGGGGATGTCGGCGATCGCGAGGTCGAGCCCCTCGGTGAGGAAAAAGTTGAACGAGTCCACGTGCGGCGCCACGAGCTTCTGCAGCTTGGTGTTGGTCGTCGTCGGGCACGAGCGCGGCACCGACGACGGGTTCGTCGCGGGCCACGCCGAGCCAAAGTCGGCCTTGGCCGCCTTGGGCGCCTTGGCCTTGTGGCTCTTCTTGCTTCCGGTCGTCGTCGTCTTGCCGTCGCCCGCCATTGCAGCGTACGTAGAGAGAACTGTCGGAGGCGCAGGCGGCACGTCGAGCGAGCGAAGGTGGAGCGAGCGCGGACAGCACTAGAGCCGCGAATGGCGATTCGGCGCACAGCCAGCCAAAATGCAATGGCCGCCATTTAGTGGCTTTTCGTGAGTGGAAGCGGCAAAAAACCTCTAAACCTCGATAAGAGCGCCAAAACCTTGGTTTCCGTAAAACCTCAAAGGGGGAGTTAACTTGGGGTTCACTTTTGTTCAAGAGGTTTTGGCCCGGTGCACGTCACATGATGAAGGTCGGCATCTGGGCCGGCATGGCGGCAATAGCGGGTGCGTGCGTCCAAGAGCGCAGCGGATACGTCGATGGCGCCTCAGACACAGACAGGATGGGATAGAAGAGGAGACGGTGCGTCGATCGGTGTGCTTCTGAGCGTCGGAGCATCCGTGGTTCTCGACAAAGAGAGGATTCGGTGGTGCGCGTTGCCGTTGGTCCAAGTCGCGCTTTGACTTGACGCCGCCGGCGCCGTAGCACACAAGCGCGTCGCGAGGCTCCGCGCCCCTGAAGAGCATCAGCTGCCGCTGGCGTGAGACGCGCCTCGCGCTATTTTTCCTCTCCGCGCCAGGTCCGTTTCGAGCCGCCGCGTGAACCCGCCAGTCGTTTCACCATGAAACGCTAGCAGTTTGGGGCGGCCCGACGCGAGTGTTGTGTTGCCGGCGCGTTTAAATAGCGAGACGGTGGTGTCTCAATCCGGTCCCGACACAGCATCGAGTCCCACCGACTGAATTCGGGACCCGCGTTTCCCTCCCTTCTATCACGTCTGTCGCTCGCGCCGAGCGGTGCGCGGGTGCAGGAGATTGACGGCTGCGTCGGGAAGTCTGGAGTGAAACGCCATCGGAAGGAGACCCCCTCCGCGATCGAGCGTCTTGATGGTAAGCGTGACCGGCGTCTTCTCTTCTCTCAGCCCCACGCATTTCGTCTGCCGCTGCGCGCGCCGCTTCAACCAACATCCACAGTGGTGAAGCATCTTCTCCACGAGCCGGTGTGGCTACCGCCCGTGGACGCAGTCCACGCGGCCGCCGCGGAGTCGGCGACAGGCTCGCTTGACGAACAAAAGAGCGTGGTCCACATGACAACGAGATCACCGGCAACGACAGCTCCGAATGTCAGTGGTGTGGTGTTGCCGAGTGCGATTCAGGACGAGCCAGGACACGGTCACGACCAACCCAAGTTTCCAGATCCGGTCGTACCAGCGCGTCTCACTGGAAAAGATGGGGAAGACTCTTTCGCATTGCACCAGCGTGACACCAGCATTCCACCTCTTTCGAAAGGTACTGAGACCTTGTGCGTCAATGACAGACCGACCACGTCGCCTACGGCGCGGACCGAGCGTCGTAATGCGATTGTACCGACCGAGAATACGCTTTTCGCAGACCCCAAGACTGGTCGCATCGAGTCCATGCGCGCTTCCCCAAGAGCGAGCGATACGTTGGTGCTCCCGGTCGAATGCACTCCTGCTGAGGACACACCGTTGCGCTCCTTGCTGACGGCTCAGCATTCGCTTGAGGATGAGAACGTGTGCGGGCGTAAATCGTCGGTGACAGCACCACAACTGACCAGACGAATGGACGTCGAATTTACGGCCTCCCTGTCCCCCGGGGCCGCGTCGACGTCTGAAGAAGAACTTAACTCGCCGGTCCGAGCCATGATATCAACCCCAAGTGAGCCGATAAGTCCGTGTCCACATGACACAAGTACCGCAGAAGCGCATGGCTCCGACTCGCTCATTTATACAACGAAGTCCTCGGTGGTGTCAGCCAACGGGACAAACACTCCTAGGAGGAACAGTCTTGGGCGATTGCTGAACGTGACCTCGGCTACCAACTCACGCATCCATCCGATCGTACTGTACGCGCCGACAGCTAATACCGGTGACGATTCAGACGACGGTGAGGAACAAAAGCAAAAGGAAGGTCAAGAGCGTTCTGTGATTGACGGAAGCGTGAGCAAGCCTAGCACGCTGGTACCACAAACCGTGAATATTGCTGAAGCCACGCCGAAGGCACCGTCCAAGCCAAAATTGCATACCCACGGCTCTATTTACAAGCTCACACAAGCCACGCTGGCTGAGCACTTCGACAAGCCGTCGGATTCGCGCAACAGTAGACTCATAGTGCGCGTCTTGTTCGTTTGCATCATCGTCAATGTGGCTTCTCTGGCGTTCGAGACATGCGACGGCCAAAACCGTGGCAGCTCAGCTCCAGGGTACCCATATCTTCCAGACGAACCGGTCTATAAGGCCATTGACGCTTTCTTCACGTCGGTCTACTCGATAGAATTTGTCGGCCGAACTATCGCTCGGAAGCGGAAACGAGACGTGCTGTCGGACCCTCTCACCTGGATCGATTTCCTCTCGTTGAGTCCGTGGTATCTGCAGCTGATACTGACCGCGACGGGCAAGGAGTTCAATCTCGACGCATCCGAGGGGATTGCCCACAACTTGGGTCTTCTTCGACTGCTACGAGTTGTGCGGCTGGCATACATCTTGCGCCACTACGAGAGCATGAAGATTCTGGTCACGTCGCTGAAAGCCAGTATTCCACCACTCATGGTGACGATGTTCTTCCTTTTTACACTCGTCATGCTCCTTGCTACTGCTATCTTCTACGCCGACCCGTGTTACAACTTCAACACGTGCCCATTTACCGACATTTTCAACTCGGCATACTTCATCATGGTCACGTACGTCTGTCTCCCGAATATTGATGAGGTCCATGGTGTCGTTCTAATCTCAATCCATGTATCAGAGTTGCGACGGTCGGTTACGGTAACCAGATACCATCGGCAAACAACGTCACGGCCATGGGTATTTCCTTCGTCGCAATGGTGTTTGGTCAGTTGTACTTGGCCATGCCCCTTGCAATCGTCGGTAACAACTTCCAGAACGCGCACGAAACCTACCAACAAAGCAAACGCAGAAGACTAAAGCGGCTTGACACTACACTCAATGCTTTCGACTCTGTAAAGCTGCATCGGAAATCTCAGCGGCTATGTGATATACAGTATCATTTGCTCCACTCGTGGCGGGTTATCCAACTCAATATCGACAAAATGCTGAGAAAAGGAGTCGAACTCAGTGAAATGGGGGTGAGAAGCGCAAGTGAGAGTACCCGAAAGAGTGTGGTTGGTCAGCCCCAGCAACTCGAAGGACTTGTTGACGCTCAAGTTTTGCGTCTCACGAAGATCAAGGACGCGATTGACCAGATTACAGAAGTTCACGGCGAAGCATGTACCTTGCTCCAATCATTCGTCCCTCACAAGCGTAAACTGCACGTCGATGCGCTCGCCGTCACTTCCGCCAGCGAAAGTGTCTTGTCGCAAGTCTTTGGCAGAGCAAAGAAAGCGATGACGAAAGCTCGATTTGGTAGCCGTGATCAAGCGCCAGACCCACGAACGTTGTCACGCTCCCATCGTGGACGGCTTTGGCTTGCTCTCGAAGTACCTGACTCGTCACGCCTTGCGACTGCTGTTAATCGTGTGATGATGGGAGCCGCGCTCTTCAGCGTGTGGATCTTTTTCTGCGAGTCGATGCCGGAGTTGACAGGAAGCGGTGCGGAAACTGCAGCTTGTCAGCGAGTCGTCAGCTCTTATTGTTCTTCGAAGGGCTTGTCTACGAAAGACGGTGGTTGTTTCGCACGATTTCTCAACAATTCTGTGGACTGGAACACCCCACTCGATTTCAGTTGCCAAAGTGCGACGGATCATCTATCATGCTACGGAAGCGGTCTTAATTTCGGATCCCTCGAAAAGCAGGCTATATCGTGCGTCGACGCCTTCGACGCAGCCGGGGTGGACGTTATATGCTTTCGCATGCAGTGCATCGCGTCAGCGGCAGCCATTTTCGACATGGAGCCATACTGGATCTACTTCGAGTGGTTGTTCGGCATTTGCTTCTTGACTGAGATGATTCTTCGGTTTTACGCCTGTCATGATCGGCCAAGATTCTTCCACGACATGTACAACATTTTTGACATTCTCGCGGTGCTTCCATTCGTGGTTGAACTGTGCGACTATATGTTTTTTGGCGTAAAACCGTCGTACGCCATCGTAGCGACTGCACCATCTTTCTTCTCCGCCATCCGAGTACTCAAAACAATGCGTATCCTGAAGCTAACAAGGCACTTTCGGGGCACGAAGGTTCTCGCACAAACGGCCAAGGAAACATGGCGCCAGCTTCTTGTCCCGGTACGAAGCCGTGTATGTGATCAGGTGCATGCCGTCTCGTGCTGACTGTTTCCTCTTGTCTAGATATTTTTCCTCTTGACGATGTGTATCCTCGCAGCTGCAGTCTACTTTGAGATTGAGCGCGGTACAGAGTGTTTTGTTGGAGAATCGTGCATGTGGTGGGAGAAGGAGCTGATGACGCCGCAGCTTATCAGTGGGCTACCCATCGGAAAGCGTATTTTGATCCAGGACAAGCAAAAAGCCATCATTACGGATATGATGCGCTCCACGTGGTTGTCAGCGTCAACATTCACGACTGTCGGTTATGGTGACGTGCGCCCCCGAACACCAATGGGAAGAATGTTCACGATCTGCATTGCGGTGGCTGCGTCCATTTACACGGCGATGCCAATCACACTCGTTGGAGGTAAATTTCGCTCTCTGTATGCTCGCCACGCGGAGAAAATTGTGATACGCCGGGTACGTTTGCCAATATTGTCTTGATTGATTCCCCTCACACAGCTAACTAGTATCGTCAACAACACTAGGGGGGTTCATCTACGTCGTGGAAAACAAAGCGCAACCTATTAAACCAGTCAGTGCGGGAGGACGATACTTCAAACGACCCTGCGCGGGACCCAAACAACTTGCCACTTTTGTTCAAGCTCGAAGAAGAGGAAATTGAGCAGCTGCGCCAATTCCAGTCGCTCAAACGCATCCTTCAGCATTTTCAGCGGCAAATTGAGAATCTACAAGAGGTAAACCGCGATGTCTTGCGCACCGTCCGCCCGAAACGAGTGTCAATTGCCGCTGTGGACGGATCTCCGACTTCGGTCAGCAACAACGTGACTCGGAAGTCGGCATCCATCGAACAGGGGATTCAAGAAAAAAGCCTGGCAATCATGGTACGTTCTGGTCTGAAAGCGCGATTGACGATTCATTCGCTTGTGACTGACAGTGATATTATGCGGTCCAGGACGCAATCCTCCAGTTCTCAAGCCTCGTGGAGAAGCTGCAGGACGCTCCACCGTTCTACGAGGCGTTCCTTCCCGAGGACATCAAACCTCTCCACCGCGGCAGCGGGATGGAGAACCTGCTGCCACCCGAAATGCGGAATCGACTGCTCCGCACGCATAATCGAGAGGTGAACACGTAAAAGTGCACGGCTAGCAACCCGGCAGCAATATCACGATCGAGCTAGAGGGCAGCAAGTCGCGCATCCGGTGTCTGCTGCTTTGGAGCCACGTTGAGCCAATCGCCTGAGATCTGAGATGGGGGCTGGTCTCACATACCGGTACAAAACCGGTTTCAACCCAGGTGGCCAGAGAAACCTGGGATATTCGATGGATGATCGACTTCTGCAGGTCTCTCTCACGGGATCACCCAAACCGAAGGAACCCAGGCGGTCATTCCCGCGGCACCGCCGTGGGCTCTCCTTCCGCGCGCTAGAAGCCTCCCAGACGCTCGAGTTGCGCACCCAAGAGCGTGGGTACGTTGCGCGGACGTCCCTACCGCCGTCTCGCGGCTGCTCGCGTGGTTTTCGTGCGCGGTGAGACCAACTAAAAGCCGCGGCATCGCCACTTTCTGTGTTCCACCGTTTCCAAGAACAAGAGCGACGATGAAGGCCATCCGCGCGAAGGTGTCGGGCTCGCGCGTGCGCTACATGAAGGAAGGGTACGACCTGGACTTGACGTACATCACGCCGTCGCTCATCGCGATGGGCTACCCGGCCACGGGCATGGAGAAAACCTACCGCAATGACATCAACGAGGTCGCGGCGTTTTTGAAGGCGCGCCACGCCGGCGCGTTCCGTGTCTACAACCTGAGCGAGCGCAAGTACGACTACGGCAAGTTCGACAACTGCGTGAACGAGTGCGGGTTCCCGGACCACCACCCGCCGCCGCTGCAGCTGCTGCTGGACATCATGAACGACATGCTCGCGTGGACCGCGCGCAGCGACGAGAACGTCGTGATCGTCCACTGCCTCGCCGGCAAAGGTCGCACGGGCGTCGTTTGCTCCTGCTTCTTGCTGCTCACGGGCTTTTACGGGAACATTTTCGCTGCGAAGAGCGACCGCGAGCTCCGCCACATGGCCAACCACGCGATCCGCGACTTTTGGGACGCGCGTGGCCAGGGCGTGCGGTACCCGAGCCAGGCGCTGTACATTTACTACTTTGTGCGCGTCATTCGGCGACTCAAGACCATGCCGCGCGAGATTCCGCGACTGCGGCCGGCTAAGAAAATGGTGCGTGGATGTTATTTTATGCGCGTGGTCGATTGGGCAATTGCGGCAGGGGCTCACATACGACCTTTATCTGTGTTGTGATGTGCACGTGTAGCTGCTCAAGTGCGTGGTGCTCAATGGTATCCCAGACTACGAGGCGGCGCCGCGTGGTGGGTGTACCCCGTTCCTGCAGGTGCTGCCAGCGCCGTCACAGCACGACAAGCCGGCCTTGTTGTACAACAGCTCGTGGCAGAATCCGAATTTCGAGACCTACGCCCCCGATCCAAAGGGAAGCATCGTATTCGAGACCAACTGCGTCATCCAGGGCGACGTGCTTATTCGCTGCTTTCACGCCAACTCTTTCTCCATGCTGGGCCGCCACGTCGTACAGATGTTCCACGTCACTTTCAACACCGAGTTCTTCCGGAAGAATGTACGTTTTGGGGCCCTACGTTTCCAAACGACGCGGTTGTGTAGCTGATATTGCTCCTGTGGGCACGTGGTACTTAGTGTGATTTGCTCCGTCTAAGGAAGAAAGAGGTGGATGAGGCGCACGACAACGCGCGATTTCCGGCTTCGTTTTGTTTGGACTGCCATGTTGAACCCGTCATCGACGACGACGGGTACTCGTATGAAGATGACGAGGAGGCGGCAATGATCACGAACATGGACCAGCTCCAGTTTGGGGGCGAGGAGTTAACATCCAGCGCCCCCACGGCGAGAACGAGTGACGCTCGATCGTCACTTGGCCGCAGAGACAGCCTCAGGGTGAACGGCCGCGCTCAGCGGCCGTCATTGCAGCGCGAACCGAGTCTCCAGCCCCAGCCTACGGAGACTATGATGGGCTGGCTGTACAAGCAAGGCGGATTCGTGCGTAGCTGGAAGAAGAGATGGTTTGTCGCGAGGGACGGCCAGCTGACGTACTATGAGAGTTCTTCAGATCCAACACCATTGGGAGTGGTTGATCTGCACGGTGTCCACGTAGACACCGCAATGGCTGAAGAAACGACTGCACGCAACAGGTATCTCAACTATTTCAAGGTGGTGCCACGAAAAAGAGAAGATCGCACGTGGTACTTCGGTGCTGACTCGGAGAAGGACATGGCCAGGTGGATCCGCGTGCTGTCAGCGCAGAGCTGCCATGGCATGATACCAACCGCTCCGTCGTCTGCACCACTGTCACAGACTACGATTGGGCATGGTCAGTCACAACCACTAGCTGCGCAACCGCGTCGATGGGCATCAATGACGTATCGAAAGAGCGAGTTTTCTGTCCCGCAAGGTGGTAATCGAAGCAGCACGTTTAACGACCACTCGCAGCGGCTTTCGGATTCACGAGCAATGGGCTCGAAGCGTGGTGTCGCATCCAGTTTGATTGACTTCACGGCGTCGACCGCATCGAACATGGCAGTGCGGGGGTCGATCGGCAACCAAGGCGGTATTTCTCGAAGCCCACCACCCAATATGAAGACCCACCAAGTTGCTCGCGTGAGCAGCAACGACAGTGATGCATTTTTCACGCAATCCCTCGATTCTGGGCGGCTCGTGAGCAATCGCGCGTCGTCACCGAACACGGAAGAGGATGAAGATGATGACGATGTCTACGATCTCGACGCCAATTTTCTCGTCAGTGGGAATGTGCCATCCTACGCCAAGTCCAAGCCTCTCGCGAGCGGGCTGTTGATGTCGGAGCACGACCGACAGACCGTGCTGGAGCAAGTTACAGATGATTTCAACATTGGCACGTACATCTACACCGCTGACGAGCTACAAACAGCAGCGAAGATGCAGCAGTATGTGGCGTGGACAACAATGGCATCGGCTAGCCTTGGTTCGGGGGAGCGGCAGTTTATTGCTCAATGCGTGAGGGACGCGATACGAAGGCGCGACTTCGACTACGCTGAGCAGATCATTGCGGAGATTGTGGTACTCAAATTTCCAACGCTGGAGGACGCAATGGAGTGCAATCCAGCCGTGTTCGTGGAAACGATTTGCAGTGGAACGACTATTGATCCTAGCATTGACAGCAGACCTTCGGCTTCAGCTCCAATACCGTCTTCGAGTTCACCGGTGTTGCGGCCGTCAGCGAAGGCAATGCGGCAAAAACAGCAGCAACTGGGATCGACCGAAGTGGAATTCTGATCTGCTCGCCGGAATGATTATCAACCATGACAATGCAGGAGGCTGCAGCCTGCTTCCTAATACAGAACAGGACCTACCCCCGGATACGCGCGCGTTGTCTCACTTTTGTCGCAGAATCTTGTGTGCAAGAAGCTGGATGCTCTCACCGTTGATATACTTTGCGCCTCGCTGCAGTGATCATATCCTCTCAAATCCTTGGTGCATCGCTTCGCAGTCAGGTAGGTATGTCTCCCCGCTGTTTATTTTCGAACCGGTCTGATCTCCTTGCTAATCATATCTTTCTGCGCTTCAAGGTGCGTGATCTTGATTGGCGCTCCTGGGTGCGTCTCACCCAGGATATTTTCGAACTGGTCTGATCTCCTGGTTGATCATGTCATTTAGCACTTTGAAGAACGTCGTCAGCGCTACGGCACGGCTTTTGGTTCGTACTAGTTTGATCTTTCAGGCCGCCACAGCCCGTCTCACTTCCAATCAGCACGCCATCACGGGATTGCCAGCATACTGTGGGCATCAACTCGATGAAAAAGCCTCCGACGCCAGCAGCACGGGTAATAGTTGTTTGTTTTGGTGTCGTCTCTTGTTTTCCGGGTGAACTTGCTGATGCGGTAGTATGATCTATTAGGCAGCCGTCCCACCGACGAGCAGTGGCAGGCGATCGAGTCGACAACCAGACGAGTACAATGGTGAAATATTCATCGACGGCGGGCACCGGGGGAATCGAAAGCGTGGCAAATGGCTGCTCATGATCGGTGTGCTGTGCGTTGCGAGCATCGTGCTGGTAGCATCCACAACAAAACAAATCACAGAAATCCAAGACTCAACTGAAGAAAATCACGCGCTCCAGCTGCACGTGCAACCAACTAAACCCCATGGGAAGTTTCCGGAACGGAATGTGAGAGTCGAAGAAAACCCAGTACCGACCGTGATCGCCGCGACGCCCGAATCGTCACGGGTTACGCCTACTGACTCGCATGAGCCGACGTCTACAGAGACCCAAATGTCCACTCCGGCGCCTTCACCAGCACCAGATACGACGCAAGGTCAAGTTGCCGGAATTAATAGGGCTGCAGCGGACAAACAGAATGGCCAAGTTCAAGCTGAGATCAAGACGAGGGGACGCACGACCCAGCTGAATCATTCGGAGCGAAACGAAACGACACTGACGGAATCGCGCACGCGCCACAAAGACTTCGACCAGTCCGTATCGCGCGAGCGCGGTGTCGTCATCTCGTTACACAATGATGCTGTGGCGCTCGGCATTTCGTTGATTCGGGACCTCCGATGCTCGGGCAACAATGAGCTGATCCAGGTTTACCACTGTTTCCCGAACGAGCTCTCGGCTGCATCGCGCGACTTACTGTTGCGCAACGAGACGCGACTGGAGATCGTGGACGTGTGCACGTTGTACGTGGACAAGGGGAAGTTGACGCCACACGTGGCCAGTAGTTTTCAAAGTTGGTGGCTCAAGCCACTTGCGCTGTTCCACACTGATCTACGCGAAGTGATTCTACTCGACGCCGACGTGATCCCGATGCAAGACCCTGCGGTGATTCGGTCTGTGCCCGGCTACAAGCGTACCGGAACGACGTTTTTCTACGATCGCGTCATCCCTGATAGGTTATATTTCAACGCTGACAGGGGGGGATTTCAACTACTACGAGAGTGGATCAAGACATTCAACTACACAGCCTTCAACCTGACAGGCCCTGCACCATCTTACCATTTGCTCCAGTCGCTCGCGTATAACAAGAACACGTGCCACGAAATGGATTCCTCGATGGTCGCTGTCGATAAGGCTCGCGCCGGGAAGGCTTTGGATGTGCTCTGGTATCTCATTACCACAGGACGATTCGAGTACAACTTCTCGTGGGGCGATAAAGAGGCCTTTTGGCTCGCGTTCGAGTTTGCACACGTCGAGTATTCGTTCTCACCCTGGGGCGTGAGCGTCGTGTCCTCTTCCCCGAATCGAGACATGGAAGACCACTCGGATACGCTGTGCGGGAGCATCGCTCACTTCCTACCCGTGCTGGACGACGCGCCACAGCTGCTGTATGTGAACGGGAAGGCGATGCTCGATCCGTATCCGATGGGCGTCAGCGGGTCGCAGAGGGCGGTCAAGAACCTGCTTTACAACTTCCTTCCGACGCACGTGACGCCGCGGCACGTCCGGGCCGCGGTTCACCCCGGTACGAAACGTTACTTCCAGGAGTGTTTGGTCGGGATGGGGTCGATCCCACTCCCACCGGAGTTCCAGTGGCACTTGTTGCGGCGGCGCACCGTGTATACGGGGGTCCGGATGGGTGTGTATGATCGCGTGCGGCAGTGCGCCACGGAGTAGACTTAGCAATCATCGTCGGCTGAGGCCTTGCGGTGGTAAGTGCGGGACGGTCTGCTGGCTCTGCTGCTACAAAGAAGACGACTGTAATCCAGACGCGAAGGTCGACTTCCGGTTACCGTTTATTCTAAATGCAGGTGTATTTTATATGAAAAGCGCGGACCTGTGGAGCTCACCCTCACTTGATATGTCTAGTCGCTGCAGTCTATCGCACTCCCATAAAGCACGACCGGCGGTCGCGCCTGCCTCGCACCCGGCAGACGAGATCCCTCCCTTGAGTACCACAACTGACCGGCTGAAGCAAACGCTCCCCTGTCGACGCTTGAGTATCGATGGAGCCAATGCTTT
>JAMFLL010002055.1:0-11565 GCA_027475725.1 Pythium rhizo-oryzae | reverse complement strand
CTGCGCACGACGCTCGAGTCGGCGCCGCCCACGGCGATCGTCGACGGGATGATGTAGCTCGGCTCGGCGTTGCCGGCGTAGCCCAGCTTGGTGTAGCTATACACACAGAGAGAGAAAAGCGAGAAAGGCCGCGCGTCAGCCACACACACACACCGTGAAAACGAGGGGATCGCCACAGGGCGCGCGCGGGGGCGAGCGTACCCGGTGCCGTTGTCGATCACGACCGCGGGCTTGTAGTAGGACGACATGGCGGCGGCTGTGCCTCTGGGTTTTTGTTCTTGTGCTGTGTGAGTCGCCCGACTTCACTTTGGAGCTCTTGGGGGAGGGCGATAGAGGTCAGGTCGCGCGGTCGAGACGGGTGTCATTTCCCTGTCCAAAGCGATATGCAGAATCCAAGAGTAATCTTTTGCGGGAACAGTACTGTGGTATATCTGAATAGAGGACCTTTGGATGCTATTTCAGTATGTAGCCATATTGAAGGGGAGATCCTTCCCGCTCATGTCGCATGTCAACAGTGTCACCCAGAAGCGGCGCCGTCCGCTTCTCCTCCGTCGGCGACCGACACGTTCCCGCCATCCACAGCCGTCCCGTGCGTGCCCCTGAGTTCATGGAAGTGGCGATCAGCGCTCCAGCCGTCGGTCGCCTTGCCAAATAGCCGGATCAGATCGATGCGGAACTCCGGGAGGTCGTCTCGGATCGGAATGCCGAGCACGGCGCCATCGACACCTGCGGCCTCACGCGCGCGCGCGGTGGCCATGGCTTGACTCAGCTCTGGGTAAAGGTTTCGGGTATCAAAAGGGTCCGGAAACAGCGGGGACGGACGGAAGAGATGGTTCGGGCGGTTCGTCTGATTGTCGAACGGGTGCTCGAGGAGAGCTTGCGTGTGGGGCGCGATGAACGCGGTGAGCGCCGCGGGATCGACCTCTTCGTTGCCAAACGAGTACGACTGCGTCACTCGCACGCAGCACAAATCCTGACCGTCCACGCTCACACGTCCGCTGCCGCGACGAAACACAAGCAGCACCGCCGGCATGCGGAGCTCGTCGAATCGGGACCAGTACGGCTGGCGCGCGTGGTAAAACTTGGTGAAGACGACACACTCGACCGTCTCAAGATGCGTCAAGTACTCGGCCGCGGTCACGATCATCTGCGGGCCAGTACGATGTTCGACTTCGATCTCAAACAGCGCGATCACGACAGGTCGCTGGGATCCGTCGACGCCCGTTCGCATGGTGAGCTGAATGTCGGGCATCGCAACACCGTGGGGACCGAGCGCTGCATCAACCTCGGCGCCCGCACTCAGTCCGTTCGCGTCCGCGTAAAGGTTCACCTGATACCCCAGTTCTACGTGCGCCTGTCCGTGTTGGGCTGTCGCTAGTTGGGTGGCAATGAGTACGCCGTCGTTGCGCAGCCGGACCTTGAATCCCTTGAACCAGTCGTCCGGCAAGTACTCAAGCTGCTCCGGTGTGACGTCGCGGGCGATCACCACGTCGTCCAGGTCGTCTTGGATGCCGCCGTTCGCCACGGCCGCCAGCTCGCGTCGCTCGAGCTCCGCGCGCGCCGGCGCGATCCCCGCGAGCGTGACGTTGGTGAAGGTGGAGAGCAGCGCGCGCGCCATCGCTCGCCCGTACGACGAGCTTGACATCAGCGCGGGTTTGCCTGCGCTCCGCGGTGGCCTTGGCAAGCTCGCCGCCTTGATCAGCGCCGCGTAGATGTTTCCCAACCACAGAGCGTGTGTAAACGGGATGTGCGACGGTGGGTTAACTTCCACGCCCCGGATGTTGATAACTCGAGGAGCGTTAACCATAGTTGCCGTGAGACGATGGTGTCGCGTGGACGAAGATGCTGGAGGTGCTGGGACGAGGGAGAAGTGATCGCAGGGCGGAGGATCTCGAGTGGTATCGGCGCTGCGTTCGCTGTTCTCTCAGGATTGCGCGGGCCAGAGAAGGCGTTGAACGGCGCAGCGTCGACTCAGTCCGTCGGAACGCGTCATCCCAAAGGCTCATACGGTACGGGACGCCCGAAGAAACGAGACACAAGAGGCGCAGAATGCGTCACTTCAAGGTGACGACGATGCGGCGCTCGCGAACGGGATAGTGTCTGCCCACCCGAACATAGAATAGAACACGAATGCGTCCTGGATCACACACGCGTCACGGTTCAGCACCCTGAATAAACGATTGCTCGATCCATCCCCCCCGCATTTGGCCTTGAAGCACTAAGTCAACCGATCTGTCCATACGCATCACACCGCGTGTTTGAGTGCCGCACGAAGTTCGTACACGAGCCGCTGGGCGCTCGGGCGCGTCTCCGGATCCTGCGCCATGCACTGCGCCACCAGCGTCGCAATCGCCTCGGGGCAGTCCGGCGACAGCGTCGGCCGCATCGCACGCCGCGCTACGCGGAACGCGATCAGCATGTCCTCCATGGGCGCGCCGTTCGGGCTCACGGCGTCGTGGAACGGCCGCTTGGTCATGTCGAGCTCCGCGAGCAGCACGCCGAACGCGTAGACGTCGCTTCTCGCCGTTGACGGGCCGCCCAGCACGACTTCCGGTGCGACATAGCGTAGTATGCGCGCACTGTTCGCCGCCGCAAGGTCGCGGCACGGCAGGCGCACCAAATCCACCTTGGCCGTGCCGTCCGCGTCGAGCAGCACGTGGCGCGACGTGAGCGCGCCACTACCAGTCGACACGGTGCGGTTGTGCTGGTGTAGGTATGCAAGCGCCGACGCGACGTCGGTCGCGCACGTGCACTTGGCGTTGGCCCACGTGAGCTGCCTCGCGGCCTCGCGCGTGTCCAGCAGAGAGCGCAGGTCGCCCTGGGCGAGCGGCGTGACAACCTGAAAGTCCAGTGTCGCGGTACTCCAGCTCACCCCGACTACTGGGACGAGATGGGCGTGCGTGAGCTTGCCCAGCGACGCGCACCCCGACGCCAATGCCACCGCGTTCACCACCGATTTCCCCGTCGAGCTGAGCCGCTTGACTGCCACCGGCGCGCCGTTGTACGTACCGACAAAGACCTCCGTCGTGGAACGGCGATCTGTGTCGTTGCTAGCCAGCACGCGGCCGGAGATTGTGACATCGTTGATGTCCAGTCGAAGACGCAGCAGCTTGGGAGCCAGCCAGATACTGGAGGACGAGACCGTGTCGACGGCGCTGGCCGCGAGAAAGCCATCACGCAGATCGAGGTCTTCTTCTCGGCGTTTGGGCGCCACTTCTACGCATATGAGCCTCGGTGCAGCGCGCTTGCCGCCTCTCGAGGCGCGACGGGATGTCTCGAATCCGCTGTGATTGCTTCTCCTCTAGTTCTGTCAGCCACGCTGGGCACTCGGTATCTGCGCCTTCCACTGGCGGAAACCTCTCTTGAAACTCTGCCAGCCACGGCGGCGGCTGATCCGGT
Source organism: Pythium rhizo-oryzae (assembly GCA_027475725.1). Classification (NCBI taxonomy): domain Eukaryota; phylum Oomycota; class Peronosporomycetes; order Pythiales; family Pythiaceae; genus Pythium; species Pythium rhizo-oryzae. The sequence continues at coordinate 8,166 of JAMFLL010002055.1, read as the reverse complement.
CGCGCGACAAAGTCGACTTGCTTGCGCCCATTAGCACCGTCCTGAGACTCGACAAACTGATCGAGTTCTTCGTCTCGGCGCTCGGCGGCACTGCCACGCCGGCCAGCGCGCCGTGCGGGTTCCTCAGCGCCGGACCTTGCTTGTCGCCACACGAGACGCGACGAGATGTCTCGAATCCGCTGCGCCTGCTTCTCTTCAAGCGCCGTGAGCCACGCTGGGAGCTCGCTGCCTGTGCCTTCTACTGGGCGATACCTCTCTTGAAACTCTGGCAGCCACGGAGGTGGGTGCCCCGGTCGCTCGCCCAAGGCGAACTCCTCACATGCGGTGGTGCCGTGCTGACACGCGTCCAGCTGTGATTCTGCGGCGAGCAGGAAGCTTTCGGGCTGCTCGTCCTCCACTCTTCTTGTGATTGTTGGCTCGATAGCCATAATGACGGGAACCGTCTCATCGAGCTCTGCCAGCCACGGCGGACGCCGAGGCCGCTCAAACGACAACTTACTCGCCAAAGGCTCCGTGAAGCGGACGACTGGATCCTTGCCTAGCTCTCTTTTCCATGAGCCGTCCCCGGTTATAACTTCTGTGCTGGGCGGATCGCCGTCGTCGGACGACCATTCACTGCAATCGTCGCTCAGAAACGACCACTCGCGGTCGCGCGAAATCCCGTCGCTCGATGATCCGTCCTCACTGCCGCTCTGAAGCGCCTCACTCACAGTTGCGCTCTCCACACCTGTAAGTGGTGAATCAACTGTGGCTGGGAGCAACTCATTGTTCTCCATCAGCCGCGTGAGCGCGTCGCGGAGAATCGTGCGCGTCTCATCGTCCGCCGCCGCCACGGAGACGTAGTCCAGCGTCTCGGTGAGCTCGAGCATCGTGTCCACGAATACGATCGGGACGCCGCCGCCATTCGCCGCACACACGGCGAGCACCTCGCGCAGCGCGCCCAAGTTCCGCGTGATCGCGTCCCATTTCTCGCACACGAGGCAGAGCCGAAGGATCGCGCACACACGCTCGACGCTCGCGAGCGGGTCCGAAGCGTCGTCGGCGTCGCGATCGTCGTTGTCGTCGAACTCGTCGTCGTCGTCGCTTTCCGACAGTTCGGCCGTCGCCTACGTGCGTCTGCGATCGTCCTGTTCGTCGCGCATGATTCCGATCGAGTGACGTGAAGAAGAAATGGGGCCGCTTCTCCAGGTGAGACCGTGAGATTCTAGGTGAGACCGTGAGACCTGCATAATGTGATATATCTCTTTGAGGGCATCCATTTCCACAGGTGATGAAAGGAGGGAGAAAATTTGTCCCTCCTCCCTCCAGCTCTGTCAGACCGTAGGAAGCGCACGATCACTCTCATGGCGACGAGCGCTGCAACAACCACAGAAGGCGGGGCGCCGATCCCGCGCGCGCCGCGTTGTCCGGATGAGTCGCCAGTCGTAACGTACGTCGTGGTGGACACTGACGGCGTGGAGCTGGCGGACGCGGCGACGCCCGCGCGAGGCCACATGCCCGGCGCCGTCGTCCACGCGCTCCGAGATAGCGCCAGCGTGGTCGCCGTCGGCGACGTGCTGTGCCGCGTCAACCACGTGGACGTGCTCGGCATGGCCTTTGCCGACGTCGTCGACGTCATGCGCGACGCGTCGATGCCGCGCACGCTCGCGTTCGCGCCGCACCGACTCCTCACGCAAGTGCAGCGCCACGTCGCCGCGCAGCACGGGACCAAGGAGAGGATTCGACGTGAAGGCCGCGCGGCAGCAGAACGCCTCGACGAGTTTGACCGCGATGGAGCCACCGAGCAGTTCGTCGTCGACCACCAGTACGCTGTGCTCCAGCGGGGATACGCGTACGTGCAGGACCGCTCGATGAGCACGCACCTACGCCCGTGGCAGAGGCGCCACGTCGTGCTGCGCGTCACTGGAGTTGAGTGCACCATGCGCGCGCACGCCGTCGCGCTAGTGAGCGAGCTGAGCTTCGTCGGGAGTCTCTGCAGTGTGCGCGTGGTGACGTCCGAGCCGCGCGACGAGAAAAGAACGACGTCTTCGGTGCCCCCACGAAACAGCGCGCTGGAGCTGCGCGTGGGAGACGACGACGTGTGGGCAATCGCGTTCGCGTCTGAGGCCGACCAAGACGCGTGGCTGGACGCGCTCACGCTCGCGTGCGCCGTGTCGAACGCACTGGTACGAGACGCAGAGCGAGGCACTCGCGTGGTCTCGCCGCTCGACAGGAGCCACGTCCCAATGCTGAAGATACTGATCGAACAAGAACAGCAACGCTCGCTGGTCGGTCTTTCGTGTGACGAGATGAAGACACGACTGAGGTCCTGTGAAGCCCGGATGACGGCGATCGGCTCGGCGGATATCTCGCATCCGGATGAAGTCATCCAGCAGTCGCTTCGGGACGAGTATGCGCGGTGGCAGGTCGACAGCCAAGTACTGACTGCTCAGATCACCGAGATGGCGCCCGAAGAAACGCGAGCAGGCCGTGAATGGGAGGCCGCGAACGCAGACGCCAACTTGGAGGCGTTGCGCGCCATCCTGCGGTGCCTGCCTGTCTACGTCAAGCGCATGACCGAAAGCGAGCTGCGGACGACAGAATGGCAGACGGGTGCGTTGATGTCGGAGGAGATGGCGCACAAATTCAAGAGCACGACTGTGCTGGAGCTGCTGCGCGTGTCGCCCTCGGGTTTTCTGTACCACTCGAATGTGATTGTGGAGGAGCAGTGTGATGGACTCACGTTGACCGAGCTACGCGCGCTGTACGCTCACTTTCGCAAGTTTGATTTTGTTTTGGGTGCCACCGCTGTGCCCGACGACACCGACGGGATCATCAAACGCCGATGGAAGTGGCTGTTGGCCTTGAAACGCACGTTTCAGCGCGTGGTGGACGCGTACGACCGCCATGTCGAGCAGTTTGGACCTCCACGAACACACGGTTACTCGAGTGAGGACAACGTTGATGTATGCATTGGATGTCCTCTACCAGGCAGGCAATGTCCGGTGCTTGCGAACCGATCTCCATCGTACGATGTAGATTTGGGATTTCCTGATGGCGACGCGTTTTCGGCATTGCCACTAGTGAAGAAAGGAGTTCGCACTGTGCGTGTCCCAGTCGCCTCTCTGGAGGAAGCTGTCCAGAAAGCACATAAGGCACCGTTGCTTCCGGACGCTCCGTCGATGGACGGGTTCCTGGCTTCTCCTGCCACTGAGTCGTACGGCGCTGACAGCATTTGGGTGGACCCGCTGGTGCTACAACTGCAGCTCACAGCGTCGGATCTCGACGTTGAGGAAACGAAGAGTGGTGCCGGTCGTCATTCTCTTGGCAGCACTCAAGTGATCAAGGGCACATACCGCGGCGCACAGGTTGCCGTCAAAAGGCTCTTTGGCGCCGGCAGGACCATGGGCAACGCCACGGCGCTCGCCACGGTATGCAAGACGTTGAGCGATGTCGAGCACCCGAACCTCGTGCCACTGATCGGTCTCACGTGGACCAAGGCGCTGGATCTCCAGGTCGTCACGCCCTGGGCATCTGGGGGTGACTTGCGCACCCTCCTGGATTCGAGCGACGCAGCAGCGCTCACGTGGGAAGACTTCAAGTGCCAGGTCGTGATCGATATCGTGATGGGGGTAATCGGGTTCCATAGGAAAACCTACTTTACCGCTGGTATCGGAGCCCTGACGTCACGTAACGTGTTGCTGGACGCTCAAAGTGGCGCGGCGTCGCTCAACCTCGTGCAGCTCCCGTGTGCTGACCTTGGCGAAGCGCGCGACCGCGTGCCATCTCCTGTGCGCTGGATCGCACCGGAGATCGTGCTTGGCGGCCGCTCCACGCCCAAAAGCGACATGTACTCCGTCGGTGTGATCCTTACGGAGCTCGACACGACCAAGCTTCCGTTCCACGACGCCGTGAGCCCGAACGGCGCGCCCATGGAGGACATGTTCATCGCGTTCCGCGTGGCGCGGCGCGGGATGCGACCGACGCTCTCGCCGGAGTGTCCTCCGGGGATCGTCGACCTGGTGAATATGTGTTTGTCGGAGGATCCGGAGCTGCGGCCGTCGGCGGAGTGCGTCGAGAACACGCTGCGCAGCATCCTCAAGGGCGAACTGTGACGCGTAGGCGCGAATCGCCCACCCGCGGCGCGTGCCGTTCGATGGAACCTCGATTGGAAGTGAGCGATTTCGACGAGTTGGCTTCACAAAGCGACCGTCCAGCAATTGGGGCTAGGGCAGGATCCTATTAGAACAAAACTATTGGTTGAAATCATGACCATCATTCTATTGATTGGCTAAAATGCACAACTGAGTTGGTATCTGATCTCGTCGTGAAAACCCAGACCATTCGCACCCTCCAACTTCGTCACTTCGCGTGAAATGACGTGCGCGACGCGATCAACGTGGACGCGGCGCCTCGACGCCGCCGACGGTGCGTGGCGCTGGCTCTGCCTCGAAGCCTCCAGCAGCGGCGGCTATGACGCGCCTGCCTCACGCGCCTCGCCTTCTCCGCCCCTGCGCCTGGCTTTCGTGTCGCGGATGGTCGCCACGTCGCCGACGCACCCGCACGGCCGCCTGTTGCTCCTCGACGCGCACAATCTCGACGCGCGCGTGGCGTCGCGCGGGTACGAGATCTCGTCGGAGGACGTCGTGATCGTCGCGGAGATCGCGGCGCTGCCGCTCACGCAAAAGTACGCGTGGTTCCGCGAGCAGGCGGCGGCGCTGCTCAAGCCCTGGGCGGACGGCCACGTCAAGATGCGCGTGCGCCGCAGCGCCGTGCTCGTCGACTCGATGGAGCAGCTGCTGGGCGTGCAGTTCGAGCACATCCATCTGCGCATGAAGATCTTTTCGAACAGGAGCAGAGCAGCAAAGCGCGCGAGGCGTCGCCGTGCGAGTGGCTCGCGCTCGTCGCCGACGCGCTGTTTGACGACAAGAACGGGCTCTTCACGCGTGTGCCGAGCGTCAATGCGAAGCAGCCGCCGCGCTGCACAATCAACACCAACTCACAGGAGGCTACAGGCGACCACTTGCTGTATCTGCGTGGCGTCGGGCGCTTGCTGGGACGCGCGCTGCTCGAAGGCCTTCCGCTCGGAACTGCACGCCTTGCGCGCCCGCTTCTAAAGCACTTGCTAGCAATGCCGATCACCCTCGACGATCTGGAGGCACTCGACGCTGAGCTGTTCAAGTCGCTACAGTGGATCCAGACGAACGCCGGTGCAGAAACGCTGCGTCTCACCTTTAACGTGGCAACGCGTGGCGAAGACGGAGTCATTCATGTCGTCGACCTCAAAGACAAGGGCCGAGCCATCCCGGTAACCGAAGACAACAAGCACGAGTACGTGGCGCTGCGCCTACAGTACGCAATGCTGGGTGCGTTTTCAGAGCAGCTGCAACACGTGATGATCGGTTTGTTCGAGGTGGTGCCGCAGGAGATCATCCTGCCGTTCACCGTCGAAGAACTGGAGCGGGTTTTGTACGAGACACCCGCACTTGACCGGGAGGCGAAGGAGGAGAAGATTGGGGCAAGCTTGAGGAATCTGCGCGATTCATGGGATCAGCCATGACGCCGACGAAGATATCAAGGGACGATGCTTGGTTGTAGCAGACTTAGATGGGTTATTGAGCTAAATGCAGATTAGAAACTTCCATGCACTTCAAAACGGATGCGATCCAGCGATCCCACTGGGTTCCCTTGGGTATCAAAAGACAGTGGCAAGCCACGACCTCGCCCCTACCAGCTTGGTTTTTGAAGAGCTCACTTTCACTTTCTCCAACCAAGTCACAAGTCACCACCACCAGTCACTATGGCCAAGAAGCAGGACAAGAAGCAGGAGCAGCAGCAGGAGCAGAAGCCCGCGCCGGAGAAGAAGGGCGGCAAGGGTCAGGAGCAGAAGCAGACTGCGCCCGCTCCGGCCAAGGAGGACAACAAGAAGGGCGGCAAGAAGGGCGGCAAGAAGTAAACCACCTCGCTCGTGCCTGTCACGCTATCATACTATAAAGCAAAAAGGCGACCAATACAAACAGAATCAACGCACAGTCGATGGTCTTTTTGGCTCTTCATGACACCACGTAACGCTCATAGCAGGTGTGGTCCCCGTGTGTTACCGGGACGCGTGGCATCGTTCATGAGAAAGATCGGAACCTGCGAATTTTACCAGCCGACGGTGACTACATTGTCGTCCAGGCCATTGTCCAAGTACCTTTGAATACAAAACGGTGCTTCGACCAGAAGGCTGCATGGTGTGGAACTTCCTCCGGCTTTGTGCTCCTCTTTAGCCACGTATCCGTGGTACGAACTCCTTTGTTCTTTTACCGCCATCTAAAAACGGAACTTGGCGTCACGTCTCCGAAACTGGGCTCTCAGTAGACCTGGGATCATGCGGCGCCGTGAGAGAGGGAAAGACTGAGCCTCATGAGTCTGAAGGTAGCACTCGAAACCCCTCACCGCAGATGCGATCCTCCGCTATCGGCTCTCCCTTTGCGGGCCTGAATAAGGACACACACGCAACCGTCTGGTCCTTTCAGGCTCCCCAGACCTCCTCAGTCTCACTTTCACCAACCAAGTCACAAGTCACCTCCACCACCACCACACCAGTCACCATGGCCAAGAAGCAGGACAAGAAGCAGCAGCAGGCGGCCCCGGCCCAGCAGGAGCAGAAGCCCGCGCCGGAGAAGAAGGGCGGCAAGGGCCAGGAGCAGAAGCAGGCTGCGCCGGCGCCGGCCAAGGAGGACAACATGAAGGGTGGCAAGAAGGGCGGCAAGAAGTAAGCCACCTCCACCAGTTGATGACGATGGAGCCCACCTCCTCTTCCTTCTCGGAATGATATGAAAAATATATGACACCATCGTATACAAACTGCTTTCCGCGCATCCACGCGCCTTTCTCACTTCGATGCTAGAGTAAGCACAGCATCGAGCCCTCAGTGTGGTCTTATCAGTTTCCCCGCACCGATCCCTTCAAGGCCGGCCGCGAGTCGAAGCGGTGAAGAAAACTTCCGTCGGGTGGGCAGTTTGAGTCGGTTTGAGTCGAGAGTCTGTGATCTCGTGCCAGTCCAAGTGCGACCGACTCAGCAATCTGTAGATGGCTACTTTCTGAGCCCCGTTTCTGCACCATGCGTCCCTTCAAGATCGCCGAGATCAACGTTCTCCCCACTGCTTCGAGAAAGCTCAGCACGTTTAGCCGATGATCGAGGGTCTCGATCGTGCGTATCTTCACGCATTCTCACCCACTGGTCCACCGTCAGTTCCCTAACTCATTCTAGCGGTCTCCTCCTCCCTTTGATTGTCCCTGCTCGCGCCAATGGGCAGCGTGAACCGGTAGATTCGCGAAGAGATGCGCCGTTGGAGGACTTCGAGTCAACGAGCTATAACAAGACTCAATGAACGCGGAGGGCAATTGATCATCAGGCGGATTCTTTATTAAGTGGAAGTGGTCTGGAAACGAGGGTGTCGAAGACGACGCTTACTTCTTGCCGCCCTTCTTACCACCCTTCTTGTTGTCCTCCTTGGCCGGAGCGGGCGCAGCCTGCTTCTGCTCCTGACCCTTGCCGCCCTTCTTCTCCGGCGCGGGTTTCTGCTCCTGCTGCTGCTGCTGCTTCTTGTCCTGCTTCTTGGCCATGGTGACTGGTGGTGGTGACTTGTGACTTGGTTGGAGAAAGTGGAAGTGATGAGGTTCGATGGCGATTTTACTCCAAGGCGCTTCGATCCACAGCCTCGCCGTGGCTCCGCTCAGGATAAATCACCAGGCAGCGAAGGCTTCGCTATTGGATTGCCGGATCGCATCCGTTTCCTTGGCTCAATTTTCCACGCCGCAGCTGAAAATACCAGGACGAAAACTACCAGCGCGAGTCGCGCGTGACCGATCCAAACGGCTTTCGTCACACACACACACACCGTCCCATGGCATCCATAGCTACGATCCGATCGACGGACTAAGAATACCGCACAAAAAGAACCTCCGCCCTTGCGCCCAACGGATGCGATGTTGCTGAGCCTTCCACAATACCACGCTCTTGAGACGCAGGAGGGGAGGAAGGTGGCTGGAGCGAGGGATCTACTTGCCACCGTCTTCATCCACTAACTTCCACTTTCACCAACCAAGTCACAAGTCACCACCACCACCACCACACCAGTCACCATGGCCAAGAAGCAGGACAAGAAGCAGCAGCAGGCGGCCCCGGCCCAGCAGGAG
>JAMFLL010002054.1:0-11571 GCA_027475725.1 Pythium rhizo-oryzae | reverse complement strand
GGCCAAGGGGGCGCGAGCCATAAAGGTGGCGAGCCGGACCGCCACCGGGGCGGCCGCCGCGGCTGCATGTGCGTCGGGGCACACGCCGGGGCCTACGTCATCGAGCCACAGCCACGGCAGCAACAAGCTGGCGGCGCTGGTGGCCAATGGCGGCAGTGCGGCCACCGCCCAGATCAAGCACATGGTGCCGACGGAGATCCTGGCGATGGTCGAGCAGCTGCTCGCGAGCGCGGCGCTGCGCCAGCACCAGGCGACCACGCTCACGCAGGCGGACGCGAGCGCGTCGGTGTGGCAGTCGTTTGTGCGCGAAGATGAGACGCTCGCGGACGCGCTGGGCGGCGGCGACGACAGCGAGGCGCACGCCGCCACGGCGACCACAACGGCGGCGGCGGCGGCGGCGAACGGCTCCACCGCCACGGGCGAGTGCAAGATCGTGGGCGCCGAGTTTGGCACGGTCGCGCTCAAGCACGAGCCGCTCTTCCTGTACATCGTGGACGTGCTGTGCCTGCGCCCGTCGCTGGACACGACGCTCGCGATGGTGCAGGCCACGCAGCGGCTTGTGCCAGACACGGCCGCACTGCTTGGCGGCCTGACGCTCACAGACGTAGCCGGCGCCGTGCACCATCTCGTGGCGCTCAACCTATCGTGCATCGCGCAGCTGCTGTCGTTCGCGTGGGGCTACTCACTGTTTCTGCGGTTCGTCACACACAACAACACGGGCTTTGTGGACGTCCGCGTGCAGGTCGCCGTGAACGACGAGCTCCACGACCTCCACTTGGTCTCGCTCCCGCTCGACGCGGGCAAGCACAGCGTGGACGCGCTCGGCTCGGCCATCGTGAAGGCGCTGACGACAGTCGACGCGCGCGCGATAGAGAAGATCGTTGGTCTAACGATTGACGGTGACCACTTCCACATGCACAAGTACAAAGACGTGGGCGTGTGGCTCAAGCGGCAGGTAGAGGAGGCTACAGAGCAGGCCGCGTTCTACGTGCTATACAGCGGCGCGTACCACGTGAGCTTCATCGTGGATGAGCTACTGGACCACTGCCAGGCCGACCAACACTTTTTGAGTACGCTCGCGGACTTGGAGACGCTGTGCCGGGCCAACATGTCGCTGCGCGGGCTCATGGGGCCCGAGCTCACGCGATTCGCGAGCGCGCATTGGGTATCGGTGTTCAACGCGTGCGAGTGGCTCACGGTGCACCGCGAGACGATCCTCAAGTGGGCCAGCGAGAACGAGCAGCACCTCGCGAAGCTGCCGTCCACGCAGTGGTGGATCACGCTGTTCGTGCTCCGCGACGTGCTCAAGGATGTGTACGCGGCGTTCAAGAAGTGCCGCGAGCACAGCGGCTCGCTGGCCGACGTGCAGAAACACCTGCGCGACCTCGTGTTCCAGCTGCGGCTCAAGTTCAACATCAAGCCCACAATGGCGTCAGACGCGGGTGAGGTCGCGGGCGTCGCGTCATCGGCGACCGCGGCGGAACTCGCCGTGGAGCTCACGGCGGCGGCGACTGGGGGCGGATCGGATGGCTCATCTGCAAGCGCGACGACAGCCGCGGAGGTCGCCGCGCAGCTGGACCCGTGCGAATTCTCGTACCAAGACTTCGTAAGCTTTGTGATTCCGCTGGACCTGTTTATGTACGAGGCCTTCCAGCTCAAGTCTGTCGAGGGCATCACGGACGAAGACCGCGTGGCGCTGTACCAGCGCTTCCACCTCGTGCTCATGCTGCTCGTGAACAAAGTGCTGGCCGTGATCAACTCGTCGCCCGAGTCGCCCGTGCCGGACGCGACAACAAATTCGACGACGAGTAGCTCGCCCCACCAGTACGCGATGCATATCCCGCCATCGATCCCCTACGACTTTATCACCATGAACAATGTCGCGGCCATGGACGTGCTCAACCAGCAGCGGTTCCGTATCCGCTCCAAGTGGACGGGCAAAGTGTTGGCGATGATCACGGAGGACCGCAACCGCATGATGGCCGAGTTTGCGCAGCCAAGCGCGCTGTACGAGGCCGCAACCAACGGCGCCAAGCTGCAGCAGTCGGGCGCGTTCAGCTTCCGCGAGGCGTGGAAGCCGTTCGCAGTCGAGTTCCCGTCGCTCGCGAGCTTCGCAGTCGTCTTTGGTGGGCTGCTGAGCGTGCCACGAGCGAGCGACGACGAGCTGGCGCACTACTTCTATGCTACGAACCAGTATGCGGCACCCACGCTCACGCTCGAGGCGCACTTGCACGCCGCCCAGTTCCACAAGCTCCACATGCTAAGACGGCACGGCGACGCCACGATTGTGTAGAGTATTTGACACCGTGTTACCTCTGTAGCATGTACAGACGAATGATCAAAATGCGATACGTGTTCTACTTCAGCGCGGGGTTCAGTTGTTTCGTGAGCTGTTGCTTCGGGTCGCGAGCGTCGTACTCGTCGAGGAACACCTGCCTCACCGCCTCAAGAATCGACTCGGCGTCGACGATCGAGTCGGTCTGAGCCTTCACGTCGCTCCTCTTCTTGCGCGAGTTGAAGGGCGGAGTGTTGATCTGCTCCTCAACGAACGCCTGCACGAGTCGGCGGAGTTGCTGGAGCAGCACGGCCGACCGCAGCGAGCTCTTGAGCGGGATCCAGTCGTTGAGCTTGACCGTCACATCACCCGACGCCGTTGCGCGGTGCGGAAACACGATCTCCATGGCGAAGCTGAACACGCACAGCGCGCTGGGTAACACCATGCTGGACGACGGCACGTACACCTGCGACGTGTGCAGCTTCACAGCGTACGCGAGGAACGGGCTGACAAAGCTGGAAGTCTTCGCGTTGATCGAGCCGGGGTGTACGAACGCGCGCGTCGCACCGCGATCGCTCTCGGCGCGCAAGCCCACGCGCGACGACGACGACAGCGCTGGGTCCACGTACATGACATTTGGCTCCAGACCGGCGTACAGAAGCGCCGCAATCAACGCGCACGACGCGACAGAGAGCGGCTGGGACGATGTAGCTGATGATGTAGACGATGGTAAAAAGCCCAGCTGAGCCACGATACTGGCAAACTGCTTCTTGAGCTTCACAATCTCCAGGAGCGAGCGGTAGCTGAGAAAGTACTGGCGACAAAACGCCTTTTCTTCTTGGCGCCGACCACTGCGCGCACCACCAAAGCGCTGGCGCCACGCGTTGAACGCGTTCGCGTCGGTGAGCAGGTCGCTGTTGGCGATGGCGAACTGCTGGCGCGCCGCCTGCATCTCTTTTTGGTATCCGTAGGGCGCGACGAACGGCGACTTGGTCTCCAGGATGGCCGCGCACGTCGAGATCGCGTCGAACTCACCAAAGATTGCGCCTAGGAGAAGTAGCTTACCCACTCGCACGTCCACGGGCAGCTGCGCGAGGTGCGAGCCGAGCGTCGTGAGCTGCTCGCGCGTTTCGTCGGCAGGATCGATCTCCAACGCACCGATCTCAAACAGTTCACGAAGTGCGTCTTCTACACTCGACGCCTCTGGTGGATCTAGGCAACCCCCCAAGAATTCTGCGCAAGACGCTGCGACGCCAAAGGTCTTGATCTGGAGACACAGCGACGTGAGCGGGGCGCGCTTGATCTCGGGCAGCGGCTGCTCGGGCATCACGTGCTGGAACGTTGAGCGCGAAAAGAGCCGATAGCAGGTGCCGCCGCTAGTTCGGCCGGCTCGTCCCAGACGCTGTTTGGCGTTGGCGCGCGACACCCAGATCTCTTCGAGCAGGTTCGTCTTGGTGGCCGAGTCGTGGCGCATCTCCTTGGCACGGCCGCTGTCGATCACGACCTTGACGTCCTCAATCGTTAGTGACGTCTCGGCGATGTTGGTCGTCGCGATAATGCGCACGATGCCGCACCGCATGTCAAAGATGCGCCGCTGGTCTTCCGGGGACAGCGATGAGTGCAGAGGTAGCAGCTCAAACTTGCTGGAGTCGCGCAAGAATCGATTACCCGACAGAATATCGAGGAGGTTGGAGATCTCTTGCAGTCCAGGCATGAAAACCAATATGGAGGCGCTCGAGTGGGAGCTGTTGGCGTCGAGTCGGACGACGTCGGTCTCGGTCACGAGGTGCTCGATGAGCTGTTCAATAAGCTCGTAGTTGAGGACTGATTCGTCCAGCCGATCGAGCATCATCCACGTGCGTTCGCTGTAGTCGTCACCAGCACTGTCGCCTCCAGAAACTGCTTGGTGGCGTCCACCCTGCGGGCCGCTCGTGTGCTTCCACGTCACCCGCTGCGTGTGGGACGTGCCGCCGCGCCCAGAAATCGTGACTTTCGTGGACTGCACAGAGTCCGAGTCTTCCGGTCGGCGGTACGACGGTGAGGCCTCATCAACCACAAACTGAGTTGCTTCTATCGCGTCTTCAAGATATAACTCCTGCACAGGGAACGTGCGTCCGGGGACAGAGAGCATGGGGCACAGCGCTTCGCCCCCGAAGTACCGCTGGAAGCTGGCGGCATTCAGGGTGGCGCTCATCAGGATCACTTTCAACGGGCGCTTGCGCAGCTTGTTCTTGGTCTCCAGAAAAGTGCGCAACATCGACAAGAGCACGTCGTTTTGAACGTCGCGCTCATGGACCTCGTCGACAATGATGTGACTGAGCTCCTCCTCCAGCGTTGACGCCTCTTGGAGTCGACGCAGCAGAATGCCCGTGGTACAGAACAGCAGGCGCGTGTGCTTGGTCATCCGGTTCTCGAGTCGGATCTGGAATCCACACAGCGAATCGCCTTGCGCCATGGCCTTCTCGCCCAGCTCGTAGGATACGCGCTCGGCCAAACTGGTGGCGGCGAGTCGCCGGGGCTGCGTGCACACGATCTGGCAGCGTGCTCCTTGCGACCGACCCGCCACCATCTCTTCCAGCAGGTACTGCGGCACCTGCGTACTCTTGCCACAGCCCGTTTCACCGGAAATCAGGATCACGTTGTGGTTGTCCAACGCCGTGATGATCTGGTCGCGGAAGCTTGCAATGGGCAGGTCGGTGCGACGAGCAAGGAGCTTCCGGTACTGCTCACTGTGGGTGTTACGCATGTATAGATCGTGGAGCTCCTTGGACGCGAGCTTGTGTTCTTCGTCTTCTTCTTCCTCGTCATCTTGTTGCGCCAGCTCGTTTGTTTGAAGCACTTCACCCACAGTCTGAGCGACAGTAGTTTCCTCTGCATCGGAGAGATCTGCTTCCCAGTCATCGACGTCCCACGAGTCCAACGTTGGCTGCTCTCCGATAGGTGGAGGCGTTGTAGGATTCTCCTTCTGCGATGGCGTCGGTGCTGGCGTTGACTCGATAACTGCTGGTGACTTCAATCGGATCTCTTCGGGAATGGTTTGGAAGATCTCGTCGACAAACGAGTCAAATGCCTGCTTCTCTGCGTCCACGCCAGCCGTGACCTCGACCTGCTTCTCGCGCTCCCACTCCAGCCACAACGCTCGGTACGCGGGCGGCATCATTCCGTACAGAGGTAAATGGGATTGCAGCGCATAGAGCGCGACGGTCGAGACCGCATCCTTGGCTTCATCGATCGTGCGGAATCCATTCTTCGTCGTGAACAGATCGTTCGGAGCTGAATACTCCTGACGCGGAGATCCTTTCTTGTCGAGAGTGATCGAATACAAGTGCGTGCCCTTGGTCGACAGCTTCTTGTACTGCGGGCGCGCCATCTTGTGCTTTTGACAAAAATCCTGGAGCAGATCGCGCGGCGTCTTTCCCGTCCACGATCCAAGCGATGGAGCAAACCCGCTGAGGATCGCGCCACCGGTTTTGAGCGTTAGGTCTTCTTCTGCTTCTACGGCCGCTGCTGCTGGCTGAGGTTTCGGTGTGCTCGAAGGCGCTGCAGGCTGGTCGAACAGCCCGCCGCTGTAGTCTTCCTCGTCGCTTCCGTCCTGAAGGACGACCTCTTTGGTTGCGGGCGGCTTCACAGAGGAAGCGGCATCGCCGTCGTCCTCACCTTCACGAAAGCCGAGGCGGCTCTGGCGCCCTTCTCGCTCGTAAAACAGTCGGTCTTCCATTTCTCCGCCCGGAGCTGCTGCGGGTGCATCACTCGCGCCTTCATCATCCCCACCTTTCTTGGTCTTGCTCTTCTTTGCCTTGGCCGGCTCGTCGGCTTCACCGCGCAGCTCTTGCTGCTGCTTGCGGTAGTCCGCCTCGCTCCATCCGAGCCGAATGAGCTGCATCCGCAGCATCTGAATGTCTTGCGACACGACCTTCTGCTTTTTCTTGGTGAGCTTGCCGCTGGCCTTGCCCTCACGCAGGCGGTCGTTCAGCGCCGTGTACTGCGCCTCCAGGTCGCGCAGCGCGCGCTCCTCCGGGGTCATCGCCGCCTCTTGTCTCTTGAGCTCTTTCTCTCGCTCTTCCTCGGCCTCGAGCTGCAGCAAATACCGCTGCGTCCACGACATGGCCTCCTGCACCTCCTGCGTGGCCTCAGCCGACTCACCGCCAGGCTGCTTCTCCGCAACTGGCGGCGGCACCTCAACTGACGCGACGGGCTCACCGTCGTCATCGGCATCCCAGCTATCGACTGGCTGCGCGGCCGCCTGGATGCGCTGGCGGATCTCCTCCAGCGGCGCCGTCTCCTCGTCCTCCACAGTGGAGGGCACGGCCGCCGCCACCACTGCGAGCAGCTCTCCGGCGGCCTCGCCCTCGTTCAGCTCGGCACGTTTCCGCTCCGGCTTGGCGCGCAACGTCGGCGGCAGCGCGTCGCTCGGCAGCTGCAGCGCCAGGAACGTTAGCGCATCCTCCCACGTGTTGGCGTACGCCAGCGCCTCGCGCGCGAGCTCCTGCGGCACGCCGTACTCGTCGCGCAGCACCGTGACGGCGCGCGCGATCTTCTTGGCCGTGCGCTCGCCCGTGAGCACGTCCAGCGCCGCGCGCGTCTTGCGGTTCACGCCCGGACGGAACTGCGCACGCTGCTCCTGGCGCGCGCGCGCGAGCAGCGCGTCGTGGAGACGCGTCTCTAGCGCGGCGGGCAGCTCGAACGCCGCGTCCATGTGCCGCGGCGCGCCCGTCGTGGTCGTCGCCATCTTTGGTCGATGACGTTGCCTTGGTTGGTTCGCTTTGGCTCCGTCGCACCTAGTGGAAGTACGTGTAAAGTGCGGATGGAGCACGAAGAGACGTCGGGGAGCAAGTGATGTGAGACCTTCGCAGTGAAGCAGCGACTAACGAGGTGCGGCGCGTGCGAGTACGTCTACGGTGCAATGACGGTGCGCAAGAAAGAGAGCGAGACGCGGTCCACGGCGCGCAGCAGCAGCCTGGGCGGCAGCGGCGCGCTCGAGTCGCGGGTCGTGCCCGAGGCCGCGAAGAAGCCCGTGCGCGCCAAGCCCATGCGCGGCCCGGGCATCACGAACAGCACGCCGACGGCAGCGTTTGCGAGGCCGCCGTCGCCCACGGCGGTCGGGCGCTCGAGCGACGAGATGCTGCTCCAGATGGCCGCGCAGCCCGTGGCGGTGGGCCACTCGCACGCGCAGGCCAAGCTCAAGGAAGACGTGTGTGTGCAAATGCTCATGGGCGGCTACGTGCAGTCGTACGTGGATATGTTCTACCTCACGCACCGCCCCGAGCCCGTCGGGGACGGCGCTGGCGGCCTGGAGATCGCGGAGATCGAGTTCCTGCGTGACCAGCTCGTGACTGCCGAGCACTGCAAGCGGCGCGGCGACATCCCGGACGTGCTGAACGCGTACGAGAGCCTCGCGAGCTACTGCGCCGAGAAGAACGACATCAAGACCATGATCTTCTTCTACGAAAAGTGCCTCGAGATCGCGCGACTTGTGAAGGACCCGATGTGCGAGATGCGCGTGCTGAGCAAGATCGGCACGGGGTACCACACGCTCAAGGAGCTCGAGAAGGCGCGCGAATATCTGGAGCCACACGTCGCGATCGCGCAGGCCGTCTACGAGCACGAAGACGACGCCATGCTTCGGGGTGATGCGTTCATGCTGCTCGGACGCGTGTACCTCGACCTGGCCGTCGGGCACGAACGCAAACGTCTGTTTGAAGAGGCCATCGACTTCTATAAGAAAAACCTGGACTGCGCGTCCCAGGCCAACGAGGTGGAGGCCGTCGGGGAGGCGCAGCTCAAGATCGGCATCTGCTACAACATGCTCACACAGCCGTCGAATGCGCTCCCGTTCTTGGAGTCGTTCTTGGAGTCCTGTCGGGGCCTCGGCAACATTGAAGGGGAAGGCAAGGCCTGCGCCGAGCTCGCGACCGCCCATGAAAACCTTGGCAACAAGCAACTCTCGATCGAGTACCTGAACCACTACGCTATGATCGCAACCAGAGCAGACAATCTGACCAACCAAGCCGATGCATGCCGTCGTCTCGGGCATATCTACTCTGCCTCGCACGATTTCCAGCGCGCCCGTGAGATGCACGAGAAGAACTACGAGCTCACACCAGCTGTTGCTGCCAGCACGGGCGATCCAACTGCCCTGAACTGTTCCCGCATCAACGTTGGAGCTGCCCGCGCCAACGACCGAATGGCTATCTTCCTTACGCTGATCAAAGACGACTTCCGTGGACTGTTGGAGTGGAAGAACTCACGAACACTGCCTACTGCTGATTAGGCTAGGGCACTTCTTCCAGTCCATTCTCCCTAAGTGGATGTGAGCAATACACGTCCCTATTGCCCTATTGTATTATCGAGTTTATCAGCTCTCTACTCGTCGTTATCCGAGGGAGGTCCGGGCGACTCGCCTTCCTTGAGGGGGTCAACGATGCTCACGCGGAGCAATCGCCCGTCAAGTTCCTGCGGAGACGACACAAATACAGAGTGAGGCCCAATTCGCTCAACCCCTTCGCCAGCATTCTTTCGTTTCACTCACCTGCCCGTTCATCTCCGTGACTGCCTCAAGCGCATCCTCGAACGACGAGTACTCCAAACGCGCCCAAAGGTGCGTTGACGAGTGCGCCGGCGTGATCAGCAGCGCTGCGTCCCCAAGTTCAGGTTCGACAGAGTGGGTAAGCATCATAACACACGTACAAATCGACTCTTGCGATCTCTGCACAGCACACGCACATTTTTCGAGCTTGCCGAACACTTCGAACGCTTGCCGTAACCGGATCTCGTCAGTCTTCCAGTGGAGGCCTGCAAAGAAATGGCATCAGGTTAGCTAGATCACACCCACCTGATAGCAGGCAGCACCACTTAGCCCCTCACCAATCACAGACACATGGGTAGACAGGGCGCGACAGGCAACCGCCGTCGCGGCGCGCGTTGCGGCGGCGCGCAGCCCCACGCGGCCGGCGAACACGGCCACATTCATTGCCATCGCGGCCAAATGTCGACGCTGCGTTTCGTTGGCACACCCGCACATGTGGCCGGGACAGGCAAGACCATCACTCTGAAACGAGCAGCTCCAAACTCATGACTACCGGGTAGTCACCTAGAACTGTCCCTTGAAGAAAACCCACTAACTTACTGCCACTTGGTCACTTCCAGTCTGGAAGTTCCAGAGCCTGGGACACGTAAGCGACGCAGACGCCTCTCTCCCTCGCGGGATCTCTGCGTGGGCGACGACGATGGAGCAAGTGCCCGGGGATAAGCTCATGACGGAGGCCGCGGCGGCCGCCGTGGCGCCGCCCATGGCGCCCGGCGCAGGATTACTACGCCCCAAGACCGGCCCGCTGAGCCGCGCGGCAATCGTACGCTCGAAGATGCGACTTTGAAAGACGGATAGAGAGAACGGACCGGGGGCTCACGTAATATGTTGGTGATGCGCGTTGTATATGTAGGCAACAGTGCTGCAGTACTGGAAGACTTTTGATCTCGACAGCAAGCGCGTGATGCTGGACACACAGGGAGGTGCGATGCGGACGGAGAAAGACACGAGCCTGAAATCGCGCAAGAAGCTTGCCGAGACGACCAAGAACTTCCGGAAGCTCTCGGACCCGGAAAAGATCTCGGGCGTGGGCGGGCTACTGCGCGCGTACCAAGAGGAAATCGACAATCTCACACGTCGCGCGAAGTACGCGGAGAACGCGTTTTTCACGCTCTACAAAGGTCTCTATGCCGCGCCCGATCCCGTGCCGTCACTCGAATCGATCCACGACATGACCAAGACAAATGATCTTGAAGAAGAAAACAAGAAGCTCAAGCGCGAGCTACGTGACTATGAAATTGAGTTCTCATCGCTCAAGAATCAAGAAATCACGATTCGCAAACTCGAGGAACAGCTTAGCAACATGGAGCACAGCATGGACGACGTGCTCCACCAGAAAGTCGCCGAGCGGTGCAAGGAGCTGGAAGATCAGCTGACCGCCAAGAACGTCGAGCTCGCGCAGCAGCAAATGGACTACGAGCGACAGGTCGAGCAAGGCCGCCGCGATTTGCGCGAGGCGGCGACACGTCTGGACACGCTGCAGTCGGAGCTGTTTGCCCACAAGCAACGATCCGGGCTCGCGAAGAGCGCGTTTGACGCAGAGATGGAAGTCATCTCGCAGGAAGCCATTATGATGCAAACACTCCGTCTGGAGAACAGCCAGTTGAAGAAGCAGATCGAAGAGCTGCTGAGTGTCACGACGAGCGACAACACGTCAGGTTCGTTAGGTTCCGCGACGCCGAGCACACCGTCTAACGCTCTGGAACTGTCCCAAAAAGAATCCACGATCGTGAGCCTGCGGCAGGAAGTACTTCGCCTAAAGGAGATGCTGGGTCGGGCAGAAGATGATGCAAAGAGAGAGAAAGAGCGCTGCGAGGACTTGCTCCAACAAGCCAAGCGAACCCATGACGATCTCTCCGCACAGCTCGCGGCGCGACCGACGATGGAAAAGTACAACGATGTGCTCCACCAACTGCGTGTGTTGCAACAACTGGAGTACAATATTGTGGACGAAGAAGACCACGTGACGACGTCTGCCGGGGGGAGCAGCTCCAGCGAGACAGATGCGTCCCAGTCGTCCAGTGAGATCGAGAAGGTCCTCGTCGCGCGTGTCCGTCGCCTTGAACATGCATTGCAGCAGCGTGAGCTGGCGCTACTCGAGAAAACAAACGAGGTCGAGACACTCCAGGCTGAGACTCGAGCTCAGGACGAGACGATCCGCAACCAGAAAGCTCAACTGCGCAGACTGGAAGAGACTGTGGATGCGCTTGAAAGCCGGCGCACGATCGGTAAGCCGAAGGATGTCGGAAGCGAGATCCTTCTGGATGCAGTCGAGGACCAGCTCGCCGATAGTGGTTCGGCCGGAGCTTCTGTCTCGAACAACAGTGCCGGCGGTATGGGGTCGGACAGCAAGATGTTTGAGATCGTGCGTGGCCAGCGTGACCGCTTCCGTGAGCGCATGAAGGAGCTCCAGGCAGAGAAGAGCAAGATGGAGGAGCTCACGACGGCGTATCAGAGCCAAGTGGCTCGCCTCGAAAACGACAACATGCAGCTCTACCAGAAGATTCGCTACCTGCAGAGCTACCAGACCAGCGGGTCATCGCGGAAGGCACCGGGTGGGAGTGGCGGCAGCATGCGCGTGCTGCCGGGCTCGTCGCACGCGGGCGGGCCCGATCTCGAGGGCGGCGAGGTCGAGGCGCGGTACAAGTCGATGTACGACGAGAAGATGAACCCGTTCCAGCAGTTCAACAAGATCGAGAGCCAGCAGCGC
>JAMFLL010002053.1:0-11571 GCA_027475725.1 Pythium rhizo-oryzae | reverse complement strand
AGCCTGTACTTGCACTAGCACGCATACAAATTTCAGCAAGCACTGAAGCAGTTCGAGCGTCGCTTCGAGATTCCCCGTGCGCGAAGCGCGCGCCCGAGTCATTCGATTTCGAATGCACATAAAACCTCTCGCATCCTCGTCTCATTGGAGCATTGTGATTGGTAGAAAACGCATCGAGGGGGAGCCAATCGTCGTCGAGTTGGTTTGTTGGCGCGAAAACACCAACGTTGGCGCCAGTGTCAACCGCTATTGGCCGTGCATCAGCATTTCCCAACTCGCCCCAACTCGCGTCGCCTACAACAAACCATGAGCGTGCTTCGCGTGAAGAAGCTGACGGAGCTGGCCATCCTGCCGACGCGCGGCTCGGCGCTGGCCGCGGGCTTCGACCTCTCGAGCGCCTACGACGCCGTGATCCCTGCGCGCGGCAAGGGCCTCGTCAAGACGGACCTCGCGATCGCCGTGCCCGACGGATGCTACGCGCGCGTGGGTGCGTTGGCCGTTCGGATTGTTGGTGTTGGATGTTGGCACGTTTTACCAACGTTGGGAAACACTTCGTCTCCATGTTTGTAGCTCCTCGCTCCGGTCTCGCGCTCAAGAAGTTCATCGACACGGGCGCCGGCGTCATCGGTACGTTCATCCCCCTGCTCTCCCCCTGCTCAATGCGCTGGCGACTGACTCACTCGCTGCTAAATGAGTAGATGCGGACTACCGCGGTAACGTGGGCGTGGTGCTGTTCAACCACGCGGACGAGGACTTTGAGGTCAAGCGCGGCGACCGCGTGGCGCAGCTCATCCTCGAGCGCATCGAGTACGCCGACGTTGCGGTCGTGGACGAGATCGACGAGACCGAGCGCGGCGCCGGCGGCTTCGGCAGCACGGGCGTCGAGCTGCCGCTCAAGCGCGCGCGCCCGCAGGAAGAGGCGGCTGGCAGCGCTGCCGCGGCGGTTGTGTCCATCGACGACAGCGCCGTCGTGTTCACGGCACTGGAGAAGCTGTTCGCGAGCGGCGCCATCGACGACGCCAAGCGCGTGCAGATCAAGGCGCGCGCGTTCGCCGCGGCGCCGCACCAGTTTGCGTTGCTGCGTAGCGCGCTGGGCGACTACGCTGCGTCGGGCGACGAGCGAAAGGCCCTTGAGTGGGTCAACGCGTTCCAGGCCTCCACCAACTAGACCTCCTTCTACCCGATCTGACAGTGAAGAGAAATAAATAAATACTGCGTGGATTACAGAGCTCAAAGGCGTGCGCTCATGGGCGGCACCATCTCCAGCAGCTCGAGAAGGCTGGGTCGCTTGCGAGGGTCTGATTCCAGCGTCGCGCGGAGTAGCGCCGCATGACGTTCGCTGAGCGCGTGCTTCTCAACCAGCTCGTCCACGACCTCGTCCGCGATTCGCGTGGCCACGCGCGGCTCTGGATTACCCGAGAGCATCGCGACGGCGAGCGCACCGAGCGACCACACGTCGGCCTTGGCATCGTAGCTCACATCCTCGCCCAGGAAATAACGTCTCACTTCCGGTGCCATGAACGCCAGCGTGCCTGCTGCATGGTGCGTGAGCAAGTTGCTCTCGAGGATCGTCGAGACGCCGAAGTCGGCGATCTTGGCGACGCCGTCCGACTACAAAACCCCAACGTGATGTTAGTCTTTTCATTCAGCATCCGCTGCGCAAACGGAACCCGTACCGTGAGGAGCACGTTGCCCGGCTTGAGGTCGCGGTGGACAATGCCGTGCGCGTGGATCGCTTGCAGACCGAGGCAGAGCTGCCGAAACACGTCGTCGAACGCCGCCGCGTCCATCGCGCCCTCTCTGACGAGCCGCTCGCCGAGGTCGCCGCGGTCGCAGAACTCCATCGCGATGTACGCGAACGGGCGGTGCGCGATCTCCTCGACAAAGTACGTGTGGATGCGCACGACGTGGGGGCTGCGCACTCTCGAGAGCAGCGCCATCTCGTTCACGGCCTCGCGCAGCTTGTCGCTCTCCTTCAGCACACAGAGCGCGCCGCGGCGGTCGCGCACGAGCATCACTTCGGCGAAGTTGCCCACGCCCAGCGTGCGTTCGAACGAGTAGGTTGACAGCCGCGAGGCTGTCGGGTCGGCCAGCCCACCCAGGCGCTTCTGCCAGCGCGCGGCGCCGTCCTCCACGGTCGGCAGCTCCACTTGAGGCACAGTGATCGCCGTCGCAGGCTCCGTCACAGGAGGCATCTCGCGTGTCTTTTTCCGCGGGGACGAGATGCGAACGCGCCCGGTGGCTGCGACCACAGCGGCCACGAGAGCAACCAGTGCGCCGCCGGACGTCCACGTGACGCCTTGTAGGAGTGTAGCTGCGTCACCCTTGTGGGCGTGGTTGTGGTCGTGGCTGGCGTGTTGCTGTTGAAGTTGCCGCAGCGTCCGCACGGACGTGGGCTGGTCCACATGGAGGACGCGGTCAGACGTGAACACGACCGCTGCCATGGCCACGAAGTCGTCGCACTGGACGCACTGCAGAAGGCTGGAGGAGGCTAAGGGTGTGGTGGACGAAGAGGAGGGGACGGCCACGTGGCGGATGGTGTCGGCGGAGAGGCAGGTTGCACAGAGCGCGTGACCGCAGCAGAGCTGGACGCGAGGGGACTGGCGCATGCGCTGGCAATGCCCACAGGCGTATAGGTTGGATAGATCACGCGGCACGGCGTCCACTGCGTGGACGGGTGGAGCGAACGCTTGTGGCCGGCGCCCCGGATAGACCACTACGGGCGCACTGAACCCCCAGAGCGGACGAGAGGGCATGCCCTTGTTGAAGAAGCGCACATGGTCTAACGCGTGGCCACCGATCTTGACAGGAGCATACACAAGCGCGGGGCGTTCGCGCGCCTCAAACGCCAGCGACTGGTTAGTCCCCAGCACGGGTTGACGCGGATGGAACTTGAGCGGACCGTGCGGGCGCACACGCTGCGACTCGGCCTCGATCAGCAGTCGGTGGTCTAACGGATGGCCGCCGATCTTCACTTCCACATACGCCTTGGGATGCGCATGCGGATCGTACGCATGAAGGTTAAGCTGTCGCCTGGACGAGAAGACCGAGTTGGCGAACAGCCCGGGGCTTTCAACGCTGATAGCTGCCGACCTTTCTGGAATGCCGTCGGAGGATGATGACTCAGGAGCGACGATCCAGGAAGCGGACCATGGCGCGATAGACGTCGAGGTGAGAGAGCGTCCACTGCGGCCAGCGAAGTTGTGCGCTCCTGGCGCTTGGTGGTGCAGCATTGAAGACTGGTGAACCCGAAGTGCCGTTCAAAGGGTCCCGCTTTTAGATGCTTTTCCCGCGTCTCGAAGTTCGACCTCAAGAAAGAGGATGCCGTGTAACACGGCATTCACTTTAGCCTGTAATAAACCATACACAGCTCAAAAGCAATACTCCAAATGATAAAGTCAACACCTGTAACCCTACCCTCCAGAAAACAGAAGCAAAACACCTACTGTTTTACGCTTATATAAACACCACAACTTTCTAGACCCTGAAATGGACCTTGCCCATTCTGGATATTTTGAAGATAAAACGTTCACTTTTGCGGGATACAGTTCGGCCTGTCCTGTCCCCTTGGGCCTTCGGGCTGTTCCGGTCTGGTCGACTCGACTCGAATCGCGCCTCGGCCACCTCGGCGGCGTCACAGCCCATGACGCGACTTCCGCCAGAGTTTCGGTTGGCGCCGGCTGGCCTCTCTCTGCGCCTCAGAAGAAGCCCCCGGCAGCCCATCTGTGTCTGACCGCTGTCTTTTGAGGAGAGGCGTTGGGATTCACTCCGCCGTGGCGACTCTAGCCACATTGGCCATCGTGAGCATGCGATGATGGAAGCGTGGAAACTTCCGCGCACACGATCGGCCACTCCAGGTTAGACCCGCGCGACTCCATCACTATCGTGCGAAGGTACATCCGATGTGGCTGTGGCCGACTGTGGGTCTTTTTCCTCAGGTGGCTTCACAAATCCCACAAAGATCTCGTGCCTGTTGGGAGAGTGGCGATGTCGCCTCTCCCCATCAGCCACGCTTTGTAGGTTGCTGTTTGAGCAACTCCATCTCCGTTCCCAGCCGCGCATTTTCTCAGCCCGGATCCATCCACACTTCCCACTTGAAGCAGCCCGTGCGACGTCACTGTAGCGCGTCACTCGATCGTCTAAACCCGAAGCGGACCGTCGACGGCAGCCAATAGGCGCACCTCTATGCAGCACGACCGGCAGGCAGCTGCTGAACCGGACCGCGCGGTTGGACCGAACCGCGAAGAGGTTTAGGGCGAGAGGAGGTTTGGATTCGAAATTCAAAGTGGCGTTTGGGGGCCCGGCTGGGGGATGTGTTTGTTCGTTGGCTCAAAGCCCGGAGGGGGGATCTGAGTCCAAAAAGTCTCAAGGGGTTTGGCCCCCCAAACGCTGTCGCCGTGAGTTGCGTTCTTCTTTGAGCCATTTCTGAAAAATCCATACGCGCCGCCCTCCGCTCCGCCCCGCTCCCCTCCTCCTCCGCCTGCTCCTCTGTGTCACGGCGACCAGCGAGTGGCCACTGGAAGTGAACGGACGCACGTGAATCCTCGCGCGGAGCATCGGTGATTGACGCCCTCCCCTCCTCTCCGCCTCCGCGTCCCCTCCCCTCCGCGCCTCCTGCCCCCCGCGAGGCGCTCCGCTATCCCTCCTCTCCAGGCGCCAGTGGATGCCAGCCTCCTCCGCGTCCCGGCCGCCGTCCCCTCCCCTATGAGCCGCCTCAAGACCAGCAGCTCGAAAAGTGCCAAGACCTCCTCCTACGACAAGACCAAGCGCCGCAAGAAGAAGGCCACGCCGCGCCGCAGCGCCCCCGCCGGCGCGTCTTCCTCGTCCCCCGCGTCCCCTCCGCCGGCCGCGCCCTCCTCCCCACTGCGTATCACGGCTCCCCCGGGCAGCATGCGCCACAGCGTCTCCTCCTCCTCGGCGGGTTCGCCGTCCGCCGGCACGCCCACGTCCTCCCGCGAGTGCGAGCAGTGCGGCAACCCGGCGCAGCTCGAGGTCGGCGCCAACGCCAAGGCCGTGGCCAACGCGAAGAAGGCGGCCGCGCACGCCAGCGGCTGCCACGTGTGCGACTTTGTCTCGCTGCGCAAGTCGCTGCGCCACTGCGTGGTGTGCGACAAGACCCAGTGCGACGTCTTCTGCGACTGGTGCGGCCACGGCTTCCACACCAAGTGCGCCAAGGCGCGCGGCGAGCACGTGGCCGACGACGGCTTCTGCTGCAAGAAGTGCGAGGCCGAGCAGGCCGACCACGAGAGCGACGAGAGCGACGGCGAGGCCGCCGAGGCCAACGACGTGAACGCCAAGTGCGGCGAGTGCCAGCTGCCGTTCAACTCGACCGCGAGCGACCCGGCGCCCTCCACCTTCTCCTCCGCCAAGAGCAAGCGCGACAGCAAGCACGCGGACGCCGCGAGCGAGGCCACGGGCTTCAAGGTGAACCAGAGCGTGCTGGTGGACAACGACGAGGTGCTGTACAACGCCGTGATCACGGACGTGGACGCCAAGAACGAGCGCATCAAGATCCACTTTCTGCGCTGGAGCAAGTCGTTCGACAACTGGTACGCGATGGACGACGAGCGCATCAACGAGAGCCTCGCGTGCGACTGCTGCAACCGCTGGTTCCACATCGGTTGCCTGCCGCCCATCAAGAGCTCCGGGCGCTTCAAGGACACGACGTACGTGTGCCCCACGTGCCTCGACGACGCGCGCGGCTTCTACAGCGGCACGCGCACGACTGCGACCAGCGCCAAGTCCGCTAAGTCCGCCAGTGCGACTGCGAATGGGGCCTCCGCGGCCACGGCGACGAGCTCCACGTCGTCGTTGTCGTCGAGCCGACGGAAGACCGCGACTGCAGCGTCTGCGGCGGGCGACGAGAGCGTTAGTTCCTCCAAGAAGCGGTCGTCCAAGCTGGTCGTGCAGAGCGAAAGCGAAGACGACGACGACGACGACGAGGCACATGATGACGAAGCGGCCGTCGAAGACGCGGCGAAAGCGACAGCCAAAGCGTCGAAGAAATCCAGCGACAAGGAAAACGTCAAGGACGACAACGCGCCCAGCAGTCGAACCAGCAAGAAGCGGCGGCGCGCCAACTCGATTGACTCGGTGGCCTCGAACGGCTCGGACAAGGACAAGCGCGCGCGCACGTCGGCGGCGGCGGCGTCGTCCCCGGCGAAGAAGAGCGAGAGCGAAACGACTGGGAACAGCAAACGGAGTAATTCCAAGTCGAACAAGCGCCGCGAGCGCTCGTCGTCGCGGGAAGAGGACGAAGAGACGAAGGAGAGCGGCGATCCAGAGAATGCGGCCGACGAGCGAAAAGGAGACGGCGAGAAAGCCGGAGGCGATGCGACGGTCTCCGGAAAGAAAGGCGGCGACGACGACGATCCGATGAATGCGGGCGAAACACAATTGGAGGCGGCGTCCAGGTCGCCTCGTGAAGCCACGTCGACTGCTGGCGATGCGACCAGCAAGCCGTCGGACGAATCCTCGCAGGACGCCGGCCTCGACTCACTTTCACTGGAGAAGCCGACGATCAAGCGTAAGATCTCGGGCCACTCGATGTCCTCGCTGCTCAACAGTCCGTCATCTCCGCCGCGCGATTCACCGGAACCGACGGCCACCGCGAACGCTTCGGTGCGCGTCAAGGTGGAGAAGGATCCGTTGGCGCTGCCGGCGACACAGGCGCCCGTCGCGACGACCGCAGCCACCGCCTCTGGTGCCGCGACGGCCAAGAAGGCGGCGCCCACGCGGTCCAAGGTGTGGGTCACGGGCCGCGACGCCAAGACCGCCAAGGCGGCAGCCGCAGCGGCTGCTGCGGCCGCGTCGTCATCGTCGTCCTCTTCCGCTGCGGCTGGCTCGGGCGGCCGCAACTCGCTGAGCGCGTTTGACATTCTGCGCGAGGTCGCAGCCCAGTCAATGACCGACGAGATCGACGCGCCTGGCGCGGCGATGGCCACGGCCACGGCGCTTCCGCCAGCGGCGGCGCCGTCTCGACGTACGCAGAAGCCGCGCATGACCGCCGCGGAGCGCAAGGCGCAGGTGAAGAACGAGGCCGACAAGGCCGCAGCGCTCGCGGCTGCGTCGTCGTCGTCGTCGACTAGCAGCCGCTCGCTGCCGACAACGTCATCCTCCGCGACCACTTCCTCCTCGTCGTCGGCGCCCATTGGCGTGGGTATCCCCATGAACTCATACGTGGATCTGCACTTTGCGATCCGCAAGGAGATGTACCTGCGCATCTGCCTGCTCGAGGACGAGCGGCTGCTGGAGCGCGAGACGGCGCAGCTGCTGCGCGCGATGATCTACCCGACGTCCGACAAGTTCCATGACCTCAAGTTCGTCTACGTGGTCAACAAGGACCTGTCGTCGCTGCAGCTCACCAAGCGCCTGCTGGAGCTCGTGCCCATCACGTCGGGCGGCACGGCGCCTGTGATCCCCATGCGACCGGCGCTCGCCCACTCGCTGCCGCCACCGCCGCCGCCACACGCGCTGATGGCCAGCGGCTCGGGCAGCTCGTCGGCCGCGCCCTCGCCCGCGCGGCCAGCGCACGCGGCGCCCACCGGGTACTCGACGCCCGCGCGCTCGGCGTCGCCGGCCTTTGACCACAACCAGGGCCATAGCCACAGCCAGGGCCACAGTCATAGCCAAAACCACGCGAGCCACACGCCGCAGCAGCCCGAGGCTGAGCCGGCGCACCGCCCACACGCGCAGCAGCACCAGGCGCCGCACAAGCTCTTCCAGCTGCCGACGTCCATGGGCTTCGCGTCGGCCATCGACCGCGCCCGCGCGACCGCGACGGCTCCCTCGGCCGCATCCTCGTCGATCCGCACGTCAGTGATCTCGCCGGTCATTGGCCCGCCCATGCCGCCGCCGCCGCTCTCGACCAAGTTGCTGCTCGAGACCATGCACAAGCACAGCAAGTTCCCCACGCTGCTGCCGCCGCCGCCACCACCGGCGGCCGCGTCCGCACCCGCGTCTGTGGCCACGACCACTTCCGCTCCTGTGGCCGCGTCCGTGGCCGCGTCGTTGGCGCCAGCGCCGTCGGCCACATCCACAACTGTGGCCACGGCTGCGTCCACGACCGCGTCCGCTGCGCCCGCCACCACAGCCGCTGTCACCGCCACGACTTCATCGGCGGCCGCGGCCTCGTCGGCGTCCACCACCTCCTCCTCCATCTCGTCGGTGCTGTCTGCCCCGGCTCCCGCCCCCGTTGCCGTCCCTGCTAACGGCACTACCTCCGCCTCCGCTGCTCCGCCCGCGGCCCCCTCTGCAGTCTCGTCGTCCCCGGCGCCCGCCACGTGCGCCGCCGCGACCTCCGCTGTCGCTTCCTCCTCGCTGCCCGCGAAGCCGACCCCCGAAGGGTCCTCGCCGCCGCCCCCCGCGCCTCCTCACGCCGCGCCTCTTGTGACTAATATCAGCGCCAGTATCAGTAGTAACTAAAGTGTAATTTCTCATCAGTTAAGGTAATCTATTCCATTCGCGCAGCGTCTTTCGTGGGTTGCTTCGTTCTGTGGCCTCACGGCAGTGGTGCCGTGGTCGCGCTGCGCTTGTCACGGCGCCCAAGTCGGCACATCGGTCGGTATCAGCGTCCACGTGGGTGCCTCGGTCGGCGTTTCCGTCTCCACCGCGTTCTCGGCGGGCGCCACGGTGCCGGGCGCGTACGTGTCCAGCACAGCGTCCTGGATCTTGTTCGCCGCGCCATCCGCGGCCGTAGCGTTGTCGGTAGTGGCCACCACCTCCACGTCAAAGCAACTGCTGTACGCGGCGCCGCCGTACTTGCCGCCCACGGTCTGGATCTCGCGGCGGTCATTGCGCTCGTCCCAGAACTTCCACATCCACACGACCGGGTACACGCCCGGCGCCGTGCCCGCGGGGATCGCAAACTCGCCGACGCACGGGAACGCGTCGCCGGCGCGGCCCGAGCGCTCGCCGGTCGTGCGGTTCGCGAACGTCTGTCCGCATACGCCGTCGTCAAAGTCGTGGCGCGCGCCGTCCAGCAGCTTGTCCTGGGTGAGCTCGGACGTGAACCGCAGCGCGTCGCGCGCGCGCGCCGTCCAGTAGAGCCCCCAGAGGGTGCCGCGCGCGGCCTTGTCCACGGCCACGTGGCCGTTGGGCAGGTACGCGAAGAACACGCGCGTGGCCGGCGCGACGCGGAGCCGCTTGCGGAAGCCGCTGCGGTGGTCGTCGTTGTCGTTGTCGTCGTGGGGCTTGCACACGGGGACGCCCGGACGCGCGTAGTCGTCCTTGAGGATCTTGACCATGAGCTCTTCGTCGTGGACGTGGGCGCCGCGGCCGCGGTAGCCGCGCTGGTAGCCCTGGCAGAGCCCCGCGGCGCTCTGGCCGCCGTAGATGAACGCGGCCGCGCGGTCGAAGACCACGGTGCGGTCTGTGTCGAGGCACTCGATCCACGAGTGCGCCCGGGCCACTGAGGCGGCCGCAAGGAGGAGGAGGAGGAAGGGGAGGAGGAGGAGGCGGAAGCGGAGCGCCATGGCGGAGGAGAGGAGGAGAGGAGAAGAGGAGAGAAGGAGGCTTGTGGGGTAGCGAGAAGATTAGCAAATGCCGCGAGAAACAATAAGGCTGCTCACTAGGCTCCATCTTGTTTTGCGTTGGCCGCTTCCCAACAAAACAAGATGCCCCACATCCAACATCTAAGAGCAGTCCCAACGACCGACCACACAAAACAGAACCAACGATTTGATTGCAGGGACGCCGCTGGCGGCCCCATACGACAACGCATACTGGATCCAACGCCGCTCCCGCCTACCATTCGCCTTTGCGCAGGCACCCGGCGCAAATGTAGTTGCCAACGTTCTCCATCGGGATCTCGTCGAGCACGAGGAACTCGTCGCCGCCGGCGCCGAAAACCACGAGCCCCTGCGAGGAGACCTTGTACACGCGCACGCTGTGGTCGTCCATCTCCTGCACGCGGTGCGTGGCCCAGTTGAACGCGTGGCGCTTGCTCGCGAACGTCGAGATAAATGGCGTGGGCTCGTCGCTATACCAGTCTAGGTGGAGCTCGCGCAGCTCGCAAAAGTCGTCGTCGTCGCGGAACACGGGCGTCGCGCGCGCCGTGAACACGTAGTCGTGGTTGTCCGAGTGCTCCACGCGCCAGAGCGTGCGCGGCGGCTGCGCCACGCGCCGGTCGCGCACCACGCGGCGCGTGGCGGCGTCCATGGCCAACGGCATGGTCGATAGAGTTGGGAGCGGTGGTGGTGTTGGACGCGGGTCTAAATTCCAAGTGGGGAGAAGAAGCGCGAGCGGGACAAGAAATTGTGGATCCGGACGGGTCGCCTGCACTGGATGCGTTGGATTCTCCCTCTCTTCCCACCTTCGCCCCAACCTTGAAGTGGGAAGCGTAACCTTCTATATGTGGTCCACATACGAAGGTTACACTTCCACTCAAGAGTGATGGTCGTGGCTATGGCACCCACGTCACAGCATCTTGTCAGTTCGATGGCACGGCCGCGGCTGCCCGTGTCGCTCGTGGCCGCGTGCGCGCTGGACCGCGCGATCGGCCGCGGCGGCGCGCTGCCCTGGCGCCTGCCGGCGGACTGGGCGTTCTTCGCCACGGCCACGCGCGCGGAGGTGCTCGTGCTGGGCCGCCGCTCGTTCCAGGAGCTCAACGCGCTGCTCGCGCACCGCCACACGATCGTCGTCTCGCCCAGCCTCGCGGCCGCCGCTGCGGCCACGACTGTGGCCCATGTGGACGCCCACACGACGCTCGCGGTGGTGCCGTCGCTGGACGACGCGCTCGCGCTGGCGAACGCCCACGCCGCGTACGCCGACGTGACGCGCGTGTTTGTCGGCGGCGGCGAGCGGCTGTACGGCGAGGCGCTCGCCAGGGGGCTCATCGAGTCGTGCTACGTCACGCGCGTCCACAAGCGCGTGGAGGGCGGCGACGCGTTCCTGCCCGTGTGGACGGGCGCCTGTCCGCGGCTGAGCTTCGCGAGGACGACCACGACCAACGGCACGCGGTGCGTTTTTGGCTGCGAGGTGGATGATTGGGTCCGAGACTTACCTTCGCATGTTGGTTCTTGCAGAGTGAGCTTCACCGTGTGGACGCGGTCGTAACCGTGTCAGTAACAAGAGACTCCCGAGCCGTGCAGTGACAAATCAAACGCCAAGGTCAACAACGTGAATGGATGGTGTGTTTTCGTCGGTACGTGGAGACGCAGGGTGTCTGCGAAAGCAAAGATGCTGAAAGGAGGGTGCCCACCGGACCCCTACGCCGTACACTCTGCTCAGTAGTAGCCCGGCTCGGTGCGGAAGTGGTCCGCGGTCATGAGCTTGGCCCAGGCGCGCGCAAAGACCTCCTGGAAGACGGCGTCGTCCGACGCGAAGAGCTGCACGATGCCCTTGTACACCGAGTCCCAGAGCAGCGCCACGTCCGTGTCCAGCACAAACAGGTCCTGGCCCGCGGCCTGGTACTCGCGCTCGCCGCGCTTCTCCCACGTGTGGTTCACCAGCACGCGGAAGAGCTCGTTCGACACGCGCGCCGGCGACGCCGCGTACGTGCCCGAGAACCCGAGGCGCTTCTGCTGGACGGCGCTGCGCGGGCGCGCGGCCAGCGCCACGTACTCGATCGGC
>JAMFLL010002049.1:0-11591 GCA_027475725.1 Pythium rhizo-oryzae | reverse complement strand
CCAACACCAAACACAAAACAAAACAAAAACACCACACGACACATCTTCCCTCCCCTCTAATGCTCATGACAGACCTGGACCTTCATGCGGACGTCATCCGCGCCGTGCTCGACTTCATCGACGAGTACGACAGCGACGTCCAGCTCTCCGTTCCAGCTCGTGTGGACGAGACGGCACCCCCGCGGCCGTCACCAAAGCCACAACCACACAGACACTCTAGCCAACGCGCGCGCGACGAGATCCGGCGGCTCCGCACTGTCGTCTCGGAGCTCGAGGTGCACAGGGAGAAGCTCGCACAAGGCTTGTCGGTTCTCCACGACACCCATGGGGACACTGACGAAACGAGTTCGTGGAAAGCCATCGCGCTGAGTCGCAAGCTCGACCGCTTCCGTGCACAGACCGAGAATGCACGTCTGCGGCGGCTGGTCGTCGAGAAGCAGCAGTTCGCGAGAAAGCTCGAGAGAAAGCTCAAGCGCACGCGGCGGCGGCCGCGCGACAAGCACCCCGGCAGCCCGACTCCTGCTCTCGTCCAGGACGACTGTAAATCGCCGTGGCCCTCGGACCGTGGCCACTATGACGCGTCGAAGCGTCGAATCGCATTCATGGCCTAGCTCGTTGAGCGGTCTGTGCCGTACACACACACACACACAAATACACACCCGGTTGTCGACCGCCGATGCTTCGAAGCGGACTTGAATCCACTCTGTACAGTCCCACGCCATGATGGCCGGGGACCTACTGGGCCAGAAGGATACGGGAGGCGCTGCGCTGGATCGCGCTGAGCCACATTAGCTGTGAAGAGGGTGAAGAGGCGGGCCGGAGTGCAGTGTACTCTATGCACATGGCGCTCGCCGCTCACCGCAACACTCGTCTCGTCGTGGTCCAACGGTCCATCAATGCAACTCCGAACGGAAACGCCCTTCCCGTGTGGTGGACACGCGGTGGGGCGCAGCTGTAGCCAACAAAAGGAGGCAAACATGCATTCCCACACTCAACTTGCAGTCGGAATGTTGGTGCTCGGTGTCTTGGGAGTCACACGGCAGTGGGTTGAACGGACCCGTTAGGCATCCGCACTGGCGCCTTGCTTCCCATCTGCCCCGACACGCACGAGCCAGTCGGCTTGCCTTTGCTGGTCTCTGTGCGACACCTAGAAGCTTAACTCCTCCACGTCCTCGTTCGAGCAACGCTCGAAGAAAGCAACACACACACACACACAACGCGGACCCTGCCTGCCTCTTGGGACTCCGTCCCCACCTCGAGCGCCGGCTGTTCAGCACGCAGAGAGTCAGGACACCATCGCTCCGACGCAACTAGAGTCGCACGGGTGACAGTGCCACCCAGCGCGAGGCTGCTACGTGCTGATGACCATACTGTCGGCCGGTGGGCTCGGATCACGCTTCCCTGGTTGAGATGGCATTCTAATTCCCGTCTCGCCATCGTGGCGCGAAGGACCCTACGTCTGTCCATGCCAAAGACCGCCACTAGAACTTTGAGCGAGGCGCCGCCGCCATGGCGATGCTACCTGTGCGGTGCGGCGGACGCTTGCGGGAGGTCCCCGCCGGAACGCTGCATTCCGAAATGTGGCCGATCAGCGACATCTCTACGAAAGGCATCCACACGACCACCCAGTTCTACTACCACACCATCATGGACTCCTCCGACTCGGACGACGATGTGCTCCAGGCCGTGCTTGAGTTCGTCGAGTCGTTTGAAGGCGGCGACCACCCGCACCACCAAATTCTCCACCACACGCCAGCCAAGGCCACGCCTGCGCCCGAGCGTCCCCAGGCACGCAAGCGGCATTCCTCCGAGCGCATCCGGAGCGAGATTGAGGCGCTGCGTGCGCTCGCTGTGCAGCTTCAAGATCGGCTTGCCCACTTGAAGTTTGAGCACGTGGCGCGCGCGAACGCCTCGCGGAACGAAGTCAGTGTGCCCAGCGGCTGGGAGATCGAGGCGCTGCGCCAGGAGGAGCAGCGGCTCCAGGCCGAGATGGAGAACCTCCAGCTCAAGGGCGTTGTGGAGGCGCAAGCGAAAGTGGCTCGGCGACTGGAAGTGCTCTTCGAGCGGCGCGTGCGCCACGAGGGACTCGACAGAGCGATGGAGCTGGGTGAGGATAACCAAAGTGAAGGTCCCTGGAGAGACGCCGATATGCGTTTCACGCCATCGGCAGTGATGACGGAGCCTGCGCCCGCAAGCCACTCGGAGCGCACCACGCAGGCAGAAGACGACAGCAGCAGCACCACACCACACGACTAATCCACGGCGTTACCACCAGTGCCAATAAATCCTTATAATCACATCGTAAACATTCCCATTGCTCTTGTGGCGTGAGACTGTGCGCATGGCGAACACGCAATACAGCGACCCTTGGCTTCCAGTGCAGCTACGAGCCGGAGAACGAAAGAACAAACGACACCACGGATTGCCACAAGTGACTCGGAACGAATCACCATCACTCTTACTGACACCAGCGTGGCGACTGAGTCGGCATCGCGCGAATTGCTCGCTCTGGGATTCTTGTTTGCTTCCCTCTGCGCGTAACCGATTGGTCGCCATGGACATCGCGTCGGACGACGAGGTCTTTCGGGCAGCGATCGAGTTTGTGGACGCGTTTGCCGCAGAACAAGTCGGTGGTGCTACGAGGTCTCCGCTTGCGTCTTCCTCCCGTGAGCCATCGCCATCCAAGCGACTGCGAGAAGAGCTCCTCGCGCTGCGTAGGGAGGCGGAGGCGCTACAAAGGCAGTTGGTAGCACTTCAGTACGACCGGAAGTCGACTTCGAAGAACTCGATTCTGCTGTCGGCGTGCGAGGCACTGGCGTCACGTCAGAAGAAGCGGCGTCGCCAGGCCGAGCATGAGAACGAGGCACTTCGTGCGCTTCTACGGGAACAGACTCACGCGGCGAGACGGCTCGAGAAGCTGATCCGAAGGCGTTGCTGGCAAAAGGTATGATATGGACGCTGAATTGATCCAAGCGATGGTGTCTAGTGTTTTCATTGGTGTTGGACTGTACTGACGCTGAGCAGACAAAGCTTCCGCGCTCTTTGTACGAGGGCTTCACTGCCGTCACCACAATGCCTCCACGGTGCGTGTCATCGCTAAACCACGACGAGCTGCTGAGCCAAGTCCACGCCATGTATACCGAAATCTACTCAATCTTTGGCGCGCCCCGGTTCGCGGCCATGGGCAGTGCCCCTGAACCAACGCGGAGCCTCATCACGCGGAAGTACCCAAACAACCGAGGCAGCGACGTGGAAATGCTCGAGTCGCGCGTGTATCCGTACGACGTTCGAGCGCTCGGTGACGCCCTGTGGCACCCCCTGGCGCATCTCGCCGTCCCCGTCCAGGGCATCGCCAGTGGCAAGGTGAGGTACTGTTTTTTGTCGTACGCGTGCGAAGCACGAAGGTGCCACTAACACGTCCATCTCCGTTATCTCTCATTCACCAGAGCTCACCCACCGACACCGCTATCGACCACGAGCTCGCGTTCGAGACCGGGCCGCCTGTGACCCCAGAGAAGCGGCTTCTGCGCAGCAAAGTGGTCGCGCGTCGCATGCGGCAGGACGGCGCCGAGATCGTGGTCTGGGCCATGGCTCTTGACGCCACATTTGGCGGAGAAAGCGCTGTTACGAACGAAAAGCTGTGGATGCTAATTCGCC
This sequence comes from Pythium rhizo-oryzae, assembly GCA_027475725.1. Taxonomy (NCBI): domain Eukaryota; phylum Oomycota; class Peronosporomycetes; order Pythiales; family Pythiaceae; genus Pythium; species Pythium rhizo-oryzae. Next base: position 7,934 of record JAMFLL010002049.1, on the reverse strand, counting down.
CGCTGAGCGACGACGCGTCGGGGTCTGCGCCGGCATCGATCGTGCAGACCTACGTGCAGTCAGCGCGGCCGCTCCAAGAGAAGACGATGCTGGGTCCGGAGAGCTGTCGCAGGCAAGGTACCACGAATGCCGTGCTGGATGACTACGAGGCCTGTCTGCGCGCCCACATGGACGACTTCTGGACCCACGTCGAGGACCGACTGCTCTCGGGGCCGACGCACAGCCACGGCGTCGGCGTTCCGCCAACACGGGTGAACTGAGCTCTCCGCACAACCATGGCTACATTTCTGTTTCCACCGATACCAGATCTGAATATATTGTATTTGAAAGTCGTTTGACCAGCTCCCCCGTGATAGTGACACTCGAGTGACCTGCTGCCATGTGAGTCGCCGGTGGCACGCGCCTTCGAGTGGCGGGACTTTCTCCACTGACAGGACCGACTGCTTTGCCACGCTGGCGCGGCGCACACTCTCGGGGCTTCAAGGTCGCCGTCGTGCTCCTATTATTCCCAGTCGGGTGCGTCAGCTCGCCAGTCAAATCCAGCCCCGTGGCTCCTGCTTGGCTCGCGAAGGTCTCCGATATTCATGAGTAACGGAGTCGCACGGGCGAGGGCGCCGCCGCCAGCCGGAACCGACAGCGCGTGCGCCACTATGCCGCCACTGCCAGACGACGACGCGACGCTCCACGCGGCGCTGGCGTTCGTGGACGAGTACGAGCTCTCGGACGCCGAGGACGCGCTCGTGCTCACACGAGAGGAGAAAGGCACTGACTCGCCGAATGGCTCCCTCGTGTGTTCGCTTCGCTTCGGCAACGACTCGCCGGCGAGAGAGAAGCCGAGCGCGGCGTCGTCGTCGACGTCATCGCCTCCGAGTGCGGCCGGGTCGGCTCGCATGCGGCAGCGCGACGAGCTCGTGTATCTGCGTGGCGTCGTGGACGACCTCGAGGACCAGCTCTCGACTCTGAAGAAGCGCGGTGACGGAGAAACACCTAAAGAAGACGAAGAAGAGCCACTGGCGTTCGTGTGGGAGAAACTCGCCGAGCGGCAGTACAAGCAGCGCCAGCGCGCCGAGGTCGAGAACGTCAAACTGCGCTCAATGCTGGAGGAGCAGATCCGCGTGGCGAAGAACCTCGAGCGATTGCTTAAGAAGCGCACAACGGCAGAGGTACATTGACAGACCCGTGATTGCCATGAACGCATAAGCCTCACGAACTCACTGCGGCTCTGCTGTGTGTCTGTTCTTGTAGCTGCTGATGCCCTCATCGGCTAAGCGCCTTCGAAAGTCCACTGCGCTCGACGACCGCTCGGTCTTTGACGATCTGCTGTTGATGATCGCCGAGATGCACCCTCAGGTCGAAGAGATCTTTGCGGACGAACGGTTCGCATGCAAAGAGCCCGAGGTGCAGGACCAGCAGGCGCGCAATGATAGCGATCACGGCCCGGTTATCGAGGTCTTCGATTCGCGCATCACGCCGTTTGACATGCACAGCGTCGCGGACGCGCTGTGGCACCACATGTCGATGCAGTCGTTCGACAGAGGCTCTGTCCACTACGAGCTCGTAGAGTTCTCAAGCGAGGTGTTCAAGCTCGAGTACCGGTCGTCACTGGATCTGCCGCGGCTCAAGGGCACGTTCCACGGCAAAATCGCCGGGCGGAGGTTTGTGGAAGACGATCGAATCGTGCTGCTCTGGGCAGCGCTTGTGGACCCTGACAAGGTCGCGGGCACGTCGATGGACGGCGTGTACATGCGCCAGAAGGGCTGGACGATCGTGCGACGGCCTCCGCCGCCCTACGATAAACCTGGTAAGCCGGCGACGGTCACACAGATGTACCATATCATCATCCCCGAGTTCAACGACGAGGAGAACGAAGACGAGCAGCGCCGCAAGGTTGGCACGCTCACGAACTTTGTGCTGAGCACTGTGGATTTCCACCTTGAAGTCGGCCGCACGATGATCGAGAACCTGCTGCTGGACGACGGATGGAAGACGCCGTCGACCACGAGTAGCCCCGAGAACGGTTCTGACACAGTAGGGACAACACACGATGTGTGGTGACGTTCTCATCGCTACTGCCATCCACTTCAAGCAGCGCGGTCCATCGGCTCTCGCGGGTGAATTCATTGGAGGGTATCTCGACGGCAGGATCAGCGCAACCTGCTGCCACATACTTCGTTGCCGCTGCGTTCGTGAGGCAAGAAACAGAAGCCGTCCTTCGTTGCTCTGAGAGCAACCCCAAAGTTGTGAAAAAGAAGCCACAGGCGAAGTTCTCGGGGTCCATCAAGTCTGTGAACAAGGGCTCGCCACCTCACTCGTGTCGGACGCCATGGACAAGGTCTCCACCTCACGTTAACGTGTGTGACGATCGCTCGCCGTCTCCCACTCCATGTCCTCCGTCTCTCATTGTTCGTTTGAGTGCACATCGTCACCCAGTACATTTCCCCTCTTGTATACCGAAACCAATCGTATTGCGTACTAGCCGGTATTCCCATCGTCTAGCGTTCCTCGCAACCAGGGCAGCAGCACGCTGCCTCCTTTCACAAACCGCGTCCGGATCTCAGCATTGATCTGGTTGGATATCGGATGGCTACATTTCTCCGAAACCACATGGGCATCCGATTCCGCAGAGTTGATGAGCTCATCTGGTGGGAGTGATGATCCTCGACGAAGGCGTCCGACGCCGACCGCAATCACAATCACAACTGTCGACGTCCTCGTCCGAGTCCCGGCGTGGCGCGCTGACCAGCGGGTTGCTGGCATTCCCGAGCGCGTAGCTCTCGCACCCCGTTCTTAGCGAGCGCACCACCAGAAACCCAGAGTATGAGCGACGAAGCGCCCTCGTTCCACGGCCTCGGCGACGCGTCCCACGCGGCGGCGTCCGAGGACCACGCCACGCTGGATGCGGCGCTCGCGTTCGTCGACGAGTACGAGCTCGCCGACTTCGAGGCCGACGGCCACCACGGCCACCACGGGCTGCTGCTGGACAGCTCTATCTACGGCGCGGACTTGGCGGGCGGAGAGCCGCTCCTGGGGCGCCTCAGTCTCCTCGACGACCGCCGGGATCCACCCATTCGAGAGCATGTACCTGCAGAGACGAAGCCCCCAAGATCTGAGAACACCAGCCCACCGGCTACAGCGACGCCACCGCCATCGGGGGCGGCGAGGCGCAGCTCGACAAACCGGAGCCGCACGCGCCAGAAGGACGAGCTCGTGTACCTGCGTGGTGTCGTGGAGGAGCTGGAGGAGCAACTCTCGACCATAAAGAAGCGTGGCGACGATGCCGACGGGGTGACCAAGACCGAGCCGACCGAGCCGCTCGCGTTCGTATGGGAAGAGCTCGCAGCACGCCAGTACGCGCAGCGCCAGCGCGCCGAGGTTGAGAACGTCAAACTGCGTACGATGCTGGAGGAGCAGATCCGCGTCGCGAAGAACCTGGAGCGGTTACTCAAAAAGCGCACGATGGCGGAGGTGAGGAAGCAAACGGAAATGGTGCTGGATTTGTCCTGTGTTAGTGTTCACGCGATGTGGCGATGTTTAGTTTCTCGTACCACCGTCGGTGAAGCGCGTCCGCAAGTGGAAAGACTCGCGTGCACTGGACGATCCGCAACTGTTTGAGGAACTCTTGCGCACGATCGACGAGATGTACACGAAGGTCGACGACGTGTTTGCGGACGAGCGCTTTGCCTGCAAGACGCCGGCGCTGCGTGAGGTCCAGGCGCGCAACGACGAGGAGTTTGGGACGGTTGTCGAGGTGTTCGACTCGCGTGTCGGTCCGTTTGAGATCAGCAAGATCTCGGATGCCGTGTGGCATCACATGGCGGTGCAGGCTTTTGATCCAAACGCATTCCACGATGAGGTATGTTGTGAGGGAGAATCAGGGAGTGATGCAGGACGCTGATATCACGCGTTGTGTCTTGATTAGATTGTGGAGCTCACAGATACGGTTCTGAAACGAGAGTTTGGCTCGACGGTCGATATGCCTCGCTTCAAGGGAACGTTCCGTGGGAAAATCGCAGCGCGGCGGATTGTCGAAGATGAACGTGTGATCTTGCTCTGGGCAGCGCTGCTGGATCCGGAGAAGATCTCGGACCTGCCGATGGACGGACTGGTCATGCGTCAGCGTGGCTGGACGCTGATGCGGCGTCCTCCACCAGACTTTGTACGGGCCGATCGGCCCGCCAGTGTCACACAATCGTACCATATGATTATCCCGGAGCTCGACGAAGAAGAGGAAGGCGACCAGCGCCGCAAAGTCGGCACGCTGACCAACTTCGTGCTGAGCTCAGTGGACTTTCACCTGGAAATGGGGCGACAAATGATCGAAAACTTATTGTTCGAGGAGGGATGGAAGACGCCGATCACGGGCAGCCCTGAGGCAGCGGAGGTCGCGACAACCACGTCGAACGAGGTCTGGTAAATACACTCCAATACTTCCGGAGTTTTGAGAGTCTCACAATTATCTCCTTGAGCTACCGGTAAGGGATAACGGCCAATGCGGGACTGACGGAGTGCGGGTAGTGTCTCTCGCTGTGCGCTTTGATTAGCACTCGATTGACTACTCAGCTTGGATTCGACGCGACGAGTATTAGTCGCTCCGGCATGCAGAGTTAACGGACTCATACGAATTTCTACAGACTCATGTAGGTCGCTACAGACTGATACAGGCCTCTGCAGACTCATACATTACAGGTGCGTTTCGACAACCAACTGCCTCTCCGGCCCATGATTTGTCTCGGTTCCCAACGCAGATCGAGACTCATCCGAGAGTGGCACATTTCACACAGAGTGGTCTCACTGTGCCTCCTTCGTAAGGAGGTACAACGAACACCTTCGAATCAGCATATTGCTGTGCATCCACTCTGACCGATGTACTAACTGAATTAGCGAAAGATTGCTCAAATGGAATGGTCACCAACACGGAGCACGGACTTCAACATGCTGCCCGACCCTGGGAACCCCGAGAAGTCCCCAGCCGCCCCAGCAAGAGACCTCCTTGCGCAAAGCTGTGTTCCTGAGAAAATGAGGCGGGCGGGCAGCTGAGATGGTGATATGCGAGCAGGCACATTGGCGTTTTCTTCATTTTTTTCGCGCGAGTGTGCGGGGTCATGTCCATGCGCTCAGTGTCAAACGTGGGGATACCGACCATGATCTGTCTTCTCACAGATCGTCACAAGTCGGATGATGACAGCAGAGGTCGCGGGCTCCAACTCCACAATATTGCGCCACGACGATCTCCGAGATCGTTTTCACGTTCGTTTCCAGGCAACCTCGCGAAAAGAGAGGACGATGGCGTGCTCGCACAGGGGCTCGAGGATGCAACAGGTGCCGTAGGTAGGACGCCGACTTGGTCAGCTCTCCCACACCGTCACAGGTCGGGTGATGATAAAATACTCGTATGCTATGGACTGTGGCGGTCGTGAGTTTCAACTCTTTGACGCAAAAGCCCCGAGGTCGTTCTGGGATATGGGGATCTACAGCAGTCTCAACGGTAGCAGTTTGGATGCCTCTGAAGCTTCAGTACATACCGAGCGTTGAAAATCGGAAAGATCCCGTCGTGCAGCAAGATCCCGTGCGCGTGTCCACGCCTTGGCGCCACAAGTGGATGCAAGAACTCCTCTACTACGCGGCAGACGGTGCTGCCTCGTTCGACTTTTGCCCGATACGGACTGTTGTGTGAATTTTCGAGCTCGATAACGGTCGCTGATATTCTCTTCGCGTCGCAGCTCGCTCGCTTAGCAGGATACTGAGTTAGCGCAGCCTCGAGTGGTCGTGCGGGTACAGCTCGCGCAGTTCGGACATGGCAATGTCTCGTCCAATTCCTGCGTCGCCATGCTGCCCTTGGAAATCCAGTGATGCCGTCCAGAGCCTTCCGCCCGCTTGCCCATCGTTTGTCTGGACACTCACGATTCTTCCCGTCGGCACAAGGCGTGCAAGCCTCCGAGCCTTCGAGCCGCGGACCGAGGTGACGGAGGGATGGCACGCGCGCGTCCGACGCCGAAGCCAACGTCGTGCCGCGGCTCCCCAGCTCCTCGCCTCTCTAGTTCGTCGGAGGAATATTGGCGCGAGTGGCTGCAAACGAGAATCATTCCGCCCCGAGAGCTCGCTGAGCGCGGTTAGGCACGGTGACGCCGAGCAGCCATATTGCGAACACGCTCCTCTCGGTGAGCCGAGCCCATGCATCTCAGAGGGGGAAGTGCGCGGAACGGAAGGAGTCTTCCGACATGTCGTGTACCTAGAAGTCTCAGAGGGCCAGATTTGTTCTCGCCAAGATCCACGCTCGCAGCCGTATTGCGACGCCACCCAGTGAATTTCTCAGGCCGCTAGTGGGCGCGTGGGTGCACGTACGCATGTGCGCCGCAATGGAAATTTTGCGCGCGTACTGAGTTAGATCGCGACTTGTGCTAGAAGATAGGAAGCTGGATGGACGTTTTCCTGCTTGCTTTTGACCGTACGTAACCCGCCGTAAAACAAGTGCAAGGGCGTATTCAAACGCTCCGCCTGCGCTGTTTTCTCTATATGTTTTTGGTCAACGCACCTAGTCGCCACGGTCTCCGATCTCGAGTCCTCCGTTCGCAATAACTAGCCGACCAGACCCTCATTAGTCGCTGAGGAGTCGCTAATCCACGCCCTCGCGCCGTTGGCAATACTCGTTCGTTGTACGGACGAACGTGGATCGCGTATCCGTGATAAAGGACTGCCTCAAAGCTCAAGCAGCCGAGCGGAAGCCGGCGATTAGCGAAGGGCTCTGGGGAGGACCGCAAATCCGGCAAGAGAACGGTCACACTCGCACGTGTATGCTCCTCGGCGCGAAGCTGCAATCCCTTGCCCTGGATCCGCAGCCGCACCAAGCGCTCGCGTGTTTCTGCTCCCCTCCCATCGCCGCGGAGCCGCTGAGCTCGGGCGCGAAAAAAAGGAAGAAGAAAGCCAAACGCAACATGGCTACACTGCTGATTTCTGCTCTGCCCGCACAAAAGCCGCAAAGTTCTTGGTCTCATCTACTGATTTAGCTCGCTCTGACCTCAACAACCCCAAGTGGGGATCCGAATCCCCCATCCAGGTTCTCTCTCTCTCGATTCTTCGCTCTACGTACATCAGGCGAGCGTCATGCGCGCGCTCCATGGAGCCACGTGGATGGAGGGAATGTTGGTGGGGCCATAGCTCTAGCGGTCAGAGCGAGAACGCTCCGCGTTTCTCGGTTTGTTCTCGGCATCCAAACGCCCCTAAATAATATTCTTGAACGCTCATAAAAAATCGGATATTTCGAAGGATTTTCGCCCTCCGACTAAAACGAATGGAGCGATGAACCCCTCGCCAGTGCGGCGAGTTCCAGAAGCCGCCGTGTGGCCGAGAACAAGCGAGAGGGGGGCGCCGCGCGCTGGCCACCACGGCCGGCCAGTTCACGGACATGCAGCTCTTGCCGTTGGTGGCCGGTGGCGCATTGGCTCGATTGGCCCAATCGCCGCGCGCCGATTACAAATCGCCCACGAGCGTAATCGAGCTGCCGCTCGAAAGATGACCCTGGCGGCACCATCACTCTGCGTGCGGCTGATTCGTTCGGTTTGTCGAACGTCATCACACCCTTTGTGAACGTGATGATGCTCCGCGTGACCTGCACTCGCTCGACTCATCCTCCTGTGCCTACGGTAGGTGAGACCGTGGAGAGGATGCGTCCGAGGCGACGTGTAACTGGACGAGCCGAGACAAGACGACCCCGTGCGCGGGAAGGAACAGTCGCCCAGCGCGGCGTGCGACCGGCCCGACCCGCCAAGCTCCTCTCGAGCAGCTCCAAAAGCTCATTTGCGGATTTCGCCTCCGGCGTCCACACTCCAGTTTTCTACTAATCCACACGAATGATGGCCCAGCCGCACCACACGTGGGGGCTGTTCGACGCGCCCGCAATGCGTCCGACGCTGCCCCGCGACGAGACGGCCGAGGAC
>JAMFLL010002048.1:0-11601 GCA_027475725.1 Pythium rhizo-oryzae | reverse complement strand
CCAGTCCTTCATGCGCGCGATAAAGTGCGCGTGCGCGTCGTCGGCCGCGACGCCGAAGAACACGGCGACGTGCTCGCGCAGCGTGATCGCCGACTCGCACGCCTCGAGCGCGCGCGGGAAGAGCTGCAGCAGCGCCGGCGCCAGCGCTGTCGGCTCGCGCGCGATCGCCGCGACGATCTTGTCGTAAGCGTCCAGCGGCTTCTTGCGCTGCGAACTGGCGGAAGGGCGACGCCGCCGGCGCGCGCGCGCAAGAGCCAGTCCAGGAAGAACGAGGTCGCGCGCTTGTACTTGCCGTAGGTGCCGCCGGGGAACGGCTTGCCCGGGCCGCTCGGCTTGCTCGACGGCGCCATTGGTTTCCCCTTCGCTTTCCCTCTTTTCTCTCTTTTTCGATGGTGTTCGTTTGGATTTGTGTGGGGGGGGAAGGTTGTGGCGGGAACATGAACAACACGAGGAAATGCACTGAGAGAAGAGATTTATGAAAGTAGATACCGGTATGTACCGGTTGTGTACGATACATTTGGAGGGACGACATGTGATTGGCTGAAAGCAAGAGGATGAGCCCAAGTTGAAGTTGGCTGATGATACCGGTACCTGTAACGTGTAGCGTCGAACGAATGAACTGAGTGTGGCGCTGGGCTTGGTTGTCGGTTGACTGGCAGTGCGGCTCCTGATTTATTTCGAACAACCGGAACGCGAAGGAGGTACGGTATTACCTGCTGTGGCCCGCGGTGTTTGTGGGAGACCGAGATTACTGTACCGGGTAGTGTAGCCATCCCAGGCGTTGTGAATCAATCTCACCTCTCGAGTGAGGTTTTGCGGCTCGTGTTGAGCGAATTATTGGTCTGGAATGGTGGGCTGCCAACTTGGCGAGACCCTGTGAATGGTGATTGTGGCATTCACGCGCGGCTGCAGCTTGTTGAGCTATCTTGTTCGAACCCTCAGTACCGTAAGAGAGCTCAATGTGGCTACATCGATTTGTGAATCTCATTTTTTTCATAGAGCAGCATCGCAACGCCCATCTTGAACCCACAATGCCAGCCGATTCACGTGTTAGGTACCGACATTTAACCTTCAAGCGTCGTTTTGAGTGGCATACGATCGTCTGGTCCTGTGAACGCCATCGATCGTCGCGTTATGCGTTCTTCTGAAGTCGAGATGGAGGTCTGAAATTGAGCGACGCAAATGCACCACCACACGCTGGGTCATTCCATAATCTACCGCGCCAAGCTTCCACCTTGCACCGCACTCCACTCTCCCTTACTCACGATGCTCTCGACCAAGCTCGCTCTGCTTTCCTTGGTCGCCTCGCTCCTCAGCGTCCACGCTGTCGCCGAAGACAAGCCCGTGCACCTGCGCATCACGGTCCACCACCGTCAAGCCAAGCCTAACTTAGGAGACAAAGTCTGCCTCCCAGGCTACACGCCTGTGAGCGTCGAGGGCGTCGAGGGCGCGTTCTGCACGAAACGCGACATCTGTCAGGGCAAGGACAACAGAGGAAACTGCCCAGACCCACAGGATGGACTCCGCTTTGGTTCCCACTGCGACAAGGTCAGGTCGGGTGTGTACGGCTGCATCGAGAACGTCGTGCCGCCGCATCGCTCCCAGCAACCAACCTTCACGCCCGATGACAGCCCCAACAAACCGTCCACCGGCTCGCCATCCACGGGCAAGCCCACGACGGGCAAGCCCACGACCAAGCCGCCGGTGACACCGGGGAAGTGCCCTGCCGGCTCGAGCCCCGTGAGTGTCGAGGGCGTGCAGGGTGCCTTCTGTACCAAGGGCGACATCTGCCTCGGCTACAAGAACGCCAACGGCAATTGCCCGGGGCCGCAGGCAGGACTCCCGTTGGGCTCGTTCTGCGGCAAGGTCGCGTCCGGCGCGTTCGGCTGCAAGCCCAAGAAGCAGTAAAAGCGAAACGCGGCTCTACCGACTCCATCGAGTGGCGTTTGAGCTCATCTCGAGTTCCTCGATAGCCCTCTGTATGTCTTTTTTCATTGAGAAATGCCACTCCTGTTGCCATGGTCTTCTTTACCAATTTCCACAGGCATCTCTTGGGTGATGTTAAGCCGGTTCGCAATCGCTCGATTGACTGAGCGGGATCGACGCTTGCCGTCTTCATTCTGCGGATCTCTACGACAAGATGCTAAAGGCAGCGACATGGGAAACAGGCCCTGGGTGCGCACAGCACCGTGCTGCAGCTCAACAAATTCTCTCGGCAGCTCCCCGACGCCAGCAAGGAAGCGCCCTTGAGGACGGCCAGAACAGCGCCTGGCACGCCCGCCTCCACCATCGCGTCGCTGGAACGCCTCCCGGGCGTCGATTTCGCGCAGTTTCTTTGGGTTTGCGATCGACACGGCGCTTGTGCTCCACGCCTACAAACACCAGTCGCAGGCAACAGAGATATTTTCGATTCAAAACTGCCTGCTCGTCTCGTCACCGGGCTTTCTCAATTCGCCGCAGATTAGAATATGTAGTGTCGGGGGGGGTGCTGCGGTTTGGAAAAACGCCGGCAGCGGAAAACTCGAAGTCGAACAACTGCAGCTCTTTCGTACCGAACACCGAAGACAGAAGGTCCACTCGGCGGCCTGTAGCTTCTGCCGCACGAACCACAACTTCAACGAAATCGGAGACTTCGTACATGGCGTCCATGCCTGTGCTCGCAAACTCGTCAATAAAAATGACATCGCGACCGTGGGTGATCGAGGCGTCGATGAGGTGCGCGCAGTGCATCCCAGCGTGCGTGTTCCATCCGCCGCGCACACAGATGCTCACGTAGAAAGTGGCACCATGCAAGCAGTCTAGTTTGGCCAGCAAATCTGGATCCTCGATGCCGTGATCTGTGGCATACCACTCGAAATGGTGCCGCGCGTCCTGGGTCGACCCCAGTTCCGGTGTTATTCCCATCGACTTGCGAATCTCCACGTACTCTTCAATCACACTCCGGAACGACTCGCGGCGGTGGCGTACCGCGAGCAGTCGGCGTTCGATCAGCTGCAATACTTTTTCCGCCTGCGTCTTGTGTCCGCAGATGAAGAGAGATGATGCTACGGCACAAGCAAACATGAAGAAGTGGTACGACGTATCCACGTTGTAGCTCGAGCCAGCCTTGTTCTTGAGCTTGTCAACATTAATAGACCCACGGGTCTCGGCGAAGCGCTCATGCTCCGGCAATTGCTGGTGGTATTCGTCGAGCAATGCAACAGCACGGGCAGAACTCACAAGCTCTCTGTCAAGCGTTCTGCTTGCGCTGACATTGCGGAGCATCGGTGCCCGTTGAACGGCTGCCTCAATCTTGCTCACAATGTCGAGAGCGATTGCGGCGTTCGCCTCTCGCTGTTGCGCGGTCACCAAGCCAGTGGCTTTCACTTTGTCTAGCGCTTCTTCGAGCTGGACCACCTTGGCGTCTAGCACTTCAGAAGTGTTAGAGACCAATAGTTGCTGTATCAAACTGGTTGTGGTTGATACATCGCTCGACGTCGTGGTCGGTTCGGAAGACGCTTTCTTTTTCTTCTTCTTGTTCTTTTTCTTTTGGTTGCCCCCAGAATTGGCACCATTCTGGGTACTGACAGGGCTGGCGGCAGCTGATGGAGACTGACTTGCGGAATCGCGTGTACCATTACCGATGACAGCGAGCATGTGCTCTACATCACGCTGATGGAGCAACTCACCCATGTCGTCTGAACCGGGGCTGGGATACAGTCCTTCACCTCGATCAATCCTCGCCTGGATCCGATTTCTCGAAGCACCCTGGAAATCGTGCACATACATAATCTGGGCCTTGAACGACGGATCCGATGTGTGGTTCCACACGCGTTTTCCTGATGCGTCTTTACCAGATACATCGGCGCCCATCGCCGCCAACCATTCAAACAATTCGCGGTCCCCCGACTTGACTGCGATGTGCATGAGCGACTCCTTGGTGCGATACGTCGGTGTGTCCAGGTCACGAAGGTTGCCAGCATGGAGAATCAGCTTCACGATGTTCGTGTGACCTTCCTTCGCTGCGCAATGGACGGCAAGCATGTCACTGAAGACGTCTTGACCTGACTGCTGCATCATTTCGGGGAAACGACAGTGTGGAGACTCGAGTGCAAGGGCGCCCATCTGTATAAGCCACTCGACAAGTCCTAGATCGTGAGCTGGTCCAGCTGCGGCGTGATGCAACAGCGAGGGGAATTCCACGGACGGGTCGAACGATGACTTGCCCAGCATACCAGGGTGGGTGATGACAGCCTGTTTGAGATCGCTTAGTTGTTTGCCGCGCAGAGGTCCTTTACTATTTTTCAGCGTCTCCATCAGCGAATCAAGCACCTTACTCTCCAGTCGGTTGGACTCAACAAAAGTTTCCATATCCTCCATCTTCTCCAAAATACTGGAGTCAATTGCTTGGGAGTACGCCGAGCCGAACTCGATGGTCGCCCACGTGGGTGTCGGTGGGAGGGTAAAATACGTTTGCTCGACCCGCGCTGGTGATTTGAACTTTCTCGCAATGATTGTGGCAGCATGACGACAGTAGCCTGCGACGACGTTTCTTGTGTTGGTAGTGCCACGCATCTTTGTCCTCTCGAACTCGTCTAGTCCGGAGACATCCGGAGTTGCCCCCATACTTCCATCCAGGTTCATTGAGTCGAGGAGTGGGAGCAGAGGGAACACTACACATTGTTCCAATGACGCGGTAATCGCCTGGACTTGACTCAGATAGGGACCTTCCAACATCCGCTCGTACTGCACATGACGACAAAGCTCATCGCGGAGAGAGAAAAATAGATCCGCAAGATCGTCGTTGAGCTTGAGCATGTCGCGTGATAGGACACGTGAACCGAAGACTTCTTCAGTGATCAAATCGCCCACGGCTACCAATAAATGCTTCCACGACGTCGTAGTCGTGGGGACCGTCGACAAAGCCGAGTAATAGTTCGCGAACAAGATCTTCACAGCTTGCGAGAAATGCTCTAGCTACAGCCGCTGCCATGCAGGCGTCACGGGGTCCGCAGATCGTCCACCACGTCGACTGGACAAGGCGTTCATGCTCGCGCACATTTGGGTCTTGGTCATCAGAAACGACCGCGCGAACGAACCCTGAGTGACCTCCACTCGCGGCGTCAAGAACAACACACGCTCGTAGATATTCACAGTATCTTCAATGAACAGGATCGCGTCCAGCAGCTGACGGTCGCGTAGAGCCGAGTAGATGTGGCAGAACGCTGTGAAGCGCGAGTTCATAATCATCGCGGTATGGCCGCAGAGAGATACTTGATTTGATGGTACATGAGGAAGCAGCCAGCAAGAAGCGGATTCAGTCGCAGGATTCCCGAGTCATCGTCGACGAAACGAAGTTCATTGAGTAGCTCTCCCCACGATTTTTGCGTCTGTGGATCGACATTGCGGGCATTTGCCTGCAAGATCGACTGGGTGAGTCGGTCACGGAGGTCCCACTGATGCATGATCGAGAGACTGATCGTGCGGCCGAGTCCGCGACCGCCTTCAAGTGCCGTAACCGAGCGGAACCAGCAAATGCACACGAATAACAGCTGAATGGACACGTCGCCCGTCTCGCAGAAGTCTTCAAAGAGTCCCAGCAGCCAGATCGCTGCAAAATCAGAGTGGAGGAGGTTCTTGGCCATCACATCAAACATAAATCCGTGGAACGCAGGAAGCTGTTGGGAGATGAACCTCGACCCGGCCTTGATAACGGGCATCGAGTACAGCGGTGTGTCTTCTTTGCTGTAGCGCTCCCCGTGTAGCTTTGTGTCAGCCTGGAACTTGCCGCCCGGGCGCGCGCGAATCTGATTGCCGAATGACACAACGTACGGGACCAGCCAGAGCACGTCCAACAGCACCGTGCCGGACACATAACGGTACTTCAGATTGTACTCGTCCTCTTCTCCGTCGTGATGCCAGGAGGCTGACACTCTTGCTTCCAGTCGATCCAGTTGCAGCAGCGTCAGGCGGTCGCGAATCAGCTTCGCGAGGTCCTCGGCGTCGCGGATCGCCGGGTACCGCAGCTGTAACTTCGCGATGACCGACGCTGCGCAGTCGCTCGCCACTTTGGCGACGGTCGTGGCCTCGATGAACGTCTTCTTTTCGAGCTTGACGTCATGGAAAGCCGCGTACACGCCTTCGCTGAGCTCCTCGAGCTCCATGAACAGCGACGCGAGCTCGGCGTTGAGATCCTGCGCGAACGCCTCGTCGAAGAGCCGCTCCTGCTCAGCCTTGGCCAGCACTGGGACGGACGAAGACGACGACAACGCGGGGATGTCGGCAATTTCGTCGGCGTCAAAGTAGTCGTCCGGTAACGCCAACACCGAGTAGTAGTTGGACATATCCAGCGGCGCCGCCTCGTCTTCCCGCTCGGGCTCGCGCTCGCCTTCTCCACGTGGTTCGTGGTTCTTCTTCTTATTCTTCTTGGGTTTGTTCTTGCTCTTCGGTTTCTTCTCGTTCGGAGGCGCTTGAACCGGGCGCAGCGCGGCGAACAATTTCCGCAGCCGGTCGAGAAAGTGGGCGTGGGCCTCGTCCGCGGCTTCGGCGAGGAACTCGGCGACGCGCGTGCGCAGCGTGATCGCCGACTCGCAAGCCTCGAGTGCGCGCGGCAGGTGGCGCAGCAGCGCAGGCGGCAGTGCCGTGGGCTCGCGCGCGATCGCGCCGACGATCTTGTCGAACGCGTCCAGCGTCACGCGTTTGGTCGGGACGTCCGCGGCGCCGACGCCGCTGCTCCGCGCGCGCAGCAACCACTGCAGGAAGAAGGTGGTCGCACGCTTGTACGTGGCGTACGCGCCGCGCGGGAATGCGTCTGGCGCCGCCGAGGGCGAGGAAGAAGCGGGAGGCGACGCCCGCGTCATCCCTTTGGAGCGTGTTGTGATCTGCCGGAAGTTGAACTCGGAAATGGAATCTACTATGTTAAAGCATTATATGTAATTTGATAGGATATATATGCTCTACATATACCAGGTTCGGCGCATGTGTGTTTCGGTATCTGGCCCTGTTCGATCACTGTCAGTAGTGGGCGCCCAGAGCCGGCACGATCTCGACTGTGACGGAAAACGTACGCTCTATATATACTCGAGCTTTCTGCGTGTTGTAGCAGCGCGTGCGGCTCGCTCAGTCGCCGACCTCTCGCTTTCTCTCAAGTCGATTTTCCAGCTTTTGAGCCCCCCAAGATGCTCGTCGTGAACCCCGTCGTCGCGGCCGTGCGCAGCCTGTCGGCGTGGCATGTAGTTCTCGCCGGTGCCGCTATCGTGGCTCTGATTGTGGCCCTACCCAAGAAAACTACAAAGGGAGTAACCCCGCGCAAGATCCACGCGTTGGGCACGAGTATGCCGGTCATCGGCGACATGCTCGAGGTCCAAAAGCACCTCGTCATGCGCCACGAGTGGCTCACCAAGCAGTGCCAGCGCTTTGGCTTCGAGCCGTGGGGGATCCAAATCCCGGGCACGCCGCCCATGGTCGTGGTCGCTGATCCAGCAGTCGTTGAGGCCGTCATGGTCTCGCAGTTTGGCAACTTTGTCAAAGGGGCGAAACACCGCGAGATTCTCCACGATCTCCTGGGCGATGGCATCGTGAACCTCGACGGCGAAGCGTGGCACAGCCAGCGCAAGACTGCGGCCAAGTTCTTCTCAGCGCGCACCCTGCGGCTGTGCATGATGCAGACCATGCAGCGCAGCATGAACCAAGTGTACGCTGTGCTCGACGCCGTGTGCGAGACTGGCGAGTCCGCTAATATCGGGAACCTGTTCCTCCAGTTCACGTTACAGA
This sequence comes from Pythium rhizo-oryzae, assembly GCA_027475725.1. Taxonomy (NCBI): domain Eukaryota; phylum Oomycota; class Peronosporomycetes; order Pythiales; family Pythiaceae; genus Pythium; species Pythium rhizo-oryzae. Next base: position 3,849 of record JAMFLL010002048.1, on the reverse strand, counting down.
CATTTCTTGAGGTCGGCGTGGGCATCGAAACGCCCATCATCGGCGCGTCCGAGCCCGCTGTGTTTGACGCGCTGGATGATGCCGCTGGGATCATCATGCGGCGACGCCTCACACCACGTTTCCTATGGAAGCTACAGCGTTGGCTCAACGTGGGCTCGGAGAAGAAAGTGAAGGAATGCGTGGACGGCGTCGACGCCTACATTCAAGGATTGGTCGAACAATCACTGGGCAAGCAGAGTAGCGAAACGCCGCTAGGAAAAAACAGCTCGCCTGACACGCAGGAAGACGACAAAATCCGCACAGCGATCGATCTCTTCGTTGAACACAGCAGCGAAGACAAAGTGGGACTGCGCCCACGCGACCTTGTCGACTTTGTGCTCAACTTTGTGATCGCTGCGCGCGACACGTCGTCAGTCGCCACGCAGTGGTTCTTTTATCGGCTTAGCCAGCACCCGCACGTCGAAGCGACGATCCGAGCAGAGCTCGCTGCTAAGCTGCCGGGTCTTGACGTCGGTCCAGACGGATACATTACGGCTGAGCACGTCAAGCAGCTCGTGTACCTTGAAGCGGCTATCAAAGAGACGTTGCGACTACACCCAGCGGCACCGTTCATGGTGCGTCAGGCGCTGCAGGATACAGTGATCGACGGGGACCTGTTTATCCGCAAGGGTCAAGCCGTGGGGATGTCGGTCTACGCAATGGCGCGCAACCCACGTGTGTGGGGCCCTGACGCCGCGGAGTTCAAGCCCGAGCGCTGGATTGATGCAGCGACCGGCACACTCCTCTCCATGCCAGCGACCAAGTTCTTCACGTTCAGCGCCGGTCCGCGCACGTGCATCGGTATGAATCTCGCGATGATCAACCTGCGCGTGCTCACCGCGAACCTGCTCCATCGATACAAGTTCCGGATTGACCCGCGCAACGACGGTAGCCACGTCAACGCGATCGTGCTGCTCATGAAGCACGATCTACTCGCCACTGTTGAGCGCGTCTGAGCCGCACGCATCGTTTCGTTTTCTTCTCGACCGCAACAGTAGTCTGCATTTATGTCAAATGGATTTCGCATGTGTATTCGTAACAAATCGGCCCTCTCTGTCGTGGTGAGCGATCTCCGTGAGATCCTCCTGACCAGGAAGGGAAGGATGCACAGGTACTACAGGCAAGTGTGGGATACTACGACGTAGTATCTGGAGAAGATACTACGTAGTACTACGTAGTAGAAAGGATCCGTGACGTCCTAAGAGTTGCCACCTCCCAGAATGGAGCATGTCTGAAAACGGAGGTTATCCTAGCATTACGCAGACAAGTCAACATGGTGCGGAGATACAGTGGGGTAAGTACCAAATGAATCACTTCAAGGAGACTATGTATTGATGACACATTTTGTGGAAGATGCAGTCTCATCGATGGTCTCAAGAGCAGCTGATACGTTATCGAGAAATCACCATCGATGACGAGACACCGCGGGGGACAGGTTGAAGCTTAGTGCTTCTTGTGCGAGGTCTTCTTGGCGTGCGCCTTGATGACCTTGATCGTGTGGCCATTGGTGGAGCTCTTGCGGTGGTGCTTGGCGGCCTTCGGCTTGCAGCCGTACACACCAGTCTTGACAATACCACACTCCGCACCGTTCGGCAGGCCGTCCTGCGGGCCGGGGCAGGCACCGTCCTTGATGTCAGCGACACAAGCCTGGCCCTTCACGCAGAAGATGCCCTCGACACCCTCCACACTCATCGGCGACTCACCCTCCTCGCACACATCGTCGTCATCGCTCGGCTCCTCCTCGGCCTCCGCAGGCTTGCAGCCGTAGACACCGGTCTTGACCTTGCCACAGACAGCACCGTTCGGCAGGCCGTCCTGCGGACCGGGGCAGGCGCCATCCTTAATGTCAGCGACACAGGCCTGGCCCTTCACACAGAAGATACCCTCGACGCCCTCCACGCTCATCGGCGACTCACCCTCCTCGCAGACATCATCATCATCATCGTCGCTGGGCTCCTCCTCGACCGGCTTCTCCTCGGCACCGGCAGGCTTGCAACCGTACACGCCAGTCTTGACCTTGCCACAAACGGCTCCGTTGGGGAGACCCTCCTGCGGACCGGGGCAGGCACCGTCCTTGATGTCAGCGACACAGGCCTGGCCCTTGACGCAGAAGATACCCTCGACGCCCTCCACGCTCATCGGCGACTCACCCTCCTCGCAGACATCGTCATCATCGTCGTCGCTGGGCTCCTCCTCGACCGGCTTCTCCTCAGCATCAGCGGGCTTGCAGCCGTAGACACCAGTCTTAACCTTGCCGCACACAGCTCCGTTGGGGAGACCCTCCTGCGGGCCGGGGCAGGCACCGTCCTTGATGTCAGCGACACAGGCCTGGCCCGTCACACAGAAGATGCCCTCAACACCCTCAACGCTCATCGGGGACTCGCCCTCGCCCGAGCAGAGAGCCGGGTTTCCGACCGGCTTGTCGTCGTGCGGGGCGTGCTCGTTCTCGTGCTGCTCCTTGGACTTGGGCTTGCAGCCGTAGACACCGCTCTTGACTGTGCCACAGTACGCGCCGTAAGGGAGGCCGTCCTGGGCGGGCGGGCAGGCACCGTCCTTAATGTCCGCGACACAGGCCTGGCCGGTCACGCAGAACACGCCCTCGACGCCCTCAACGCTCATCGGGGACTCGCCCTCACCCGTGCAGATGTCGATGTCCACCTCGGTCGACTCGCTCGAGTCATCGTCATCGTCATCGTCGTCGTCCACGGGCGTCTCCTCCTTGGCTTCAGCGGGCTTGCAGCCGTAGACACCGGTCTTGACCTTGCCGCAGACAGCTCCGTTGGGGAGACCCTCCTGCGGGCCCGGGCAGGCACCGTCCTTGATATCAGCAACGCAGGCCTGGCCCGTGACGCAGAACACGCCCTCGACACCTTCGACGCTCATCGGGGACTCGCCGTCGCCCGAGCAGAGCGGCGTCTTGCCGCCCTCCTGGACCATCTCCTTGGTCTTGGGCTTGCAGCCGTACACGCCGGTCTTGACCTTGTCGCAGTAGGCGCCGTACGGCAGGTCCTGCTGCGGCTCCGGGCACGAGCCGTCCTTGATGTCGGCCACGCAGATCTGGCCCTTGGCGCAGAAGATGGTCTCCACGCCCTCGACGCTCACCTCGGTCCAGCCGGGCAGGCACAGCTCCACGACCTCCTCCTCGACGTCGTCCTCGTCGGCGTCGCCCACCTCGGTCGGCGGCGCCGTCGTGGTGTCGTTGCTGGCGCCGTGGTCGCCGTCGTGCTTGCTGTGGTGGACCGTGACCTTGACCACGGGCGCGCGGCGCACCGTGACCTTGCCGTGCGCGTGGTGCGTCGACGCGGCGGCGTCCGCGACGTGCGTCACGGCGAGCGCCACGGCCGCGGCGATGACGATGAGCTTACGGCCGAGCATACTGATGCGGAAGCTGGTGAAAGAGTTGGTGGTAGTGGTGTGCGCTGTGGATCGCCAATCCGGGAATGCCGCCAACGAGTGCAACGGCGGATCGAGCGCCCTTGCTTTGCCGTCGGAGCGCTTTTTGAAGGGGGAGGAAGGCGAGTGACCATGGGAGGAGGATGCGACATCAGCATAGATATGCGGTTTTGTAATGTTATCCAATTTGAGAGTGGAGTGATAACAGGATGAACCCTATGCGGGCGCAAATCATGCATATTATTTGATCGTGTATGTGTTTATGGGAGGTTTTGGGATGGCATTCCGCGCGCAGCCGCTGCCTCCTCTCTTCTGGTAAGAGTGAGAATCACAGCACTGTTGACTTGGTTTGAGTATGAAATCAGGCCTGGACCACGAACCCTAATGTGGTCGACCAAAGGTACAACTCACCCAATG
>JAMFLL010002047.1:0-11601 GCA_027475725.1 Pythium rhizo-oryzae | reverse complement strand
CCCCCCAGCTCGTCCGCCGCCCCATGGCGGCGTCCCATAATCTGACTCGCCGTGCAGTGTCCACATCCCCAACGTACCCTACGTCCCACCGCCGCAGCCGTGATGACCAAGCGCAAGAGCCCAGGCCCCGACATCGTCGCCAACGCCGCGATCGCGCCATGCTGTCGCGCCCAATCGCGGTGTCGCAACCCAGCTGGCGACTGCTCGCGCCGGTGCGCACTCAAGAGCACCGGTGAGCCTCACACTCGGTGTGAGGTGCACCGCCAGCAAGCGAACAAGAGCCGGCGGCTGGGCCAGGAGCAGGATCATTCTCAAGGTGACGCGCAAGTGCGGATCCGAACGGAAGAGCCGTTGGTGCGTCGCGTCCCAAGTAGCCCCAGTATGCCACGCGGGACTGAGCAGGCTGCGACTGTCGCCAGTGTGACTCGCAGCGGCGATCGCGGGACGCTTGCGACTGAGGAGGCTGGGTGCACGAACCACCTCTGCTTATGTGCCCACGCAGAAGTGCTCCCGCGCATGGATTCTAACAAGCTGGCGCCGGTAGCTGCGGAGTGCGAGGAGTTTGACAGCGCACGAGCTAATGTTGTTGACCCAGATGCGCGTCTCGGGAACCAAGAGTTCCAAGTCTTCGTCTCCGTCGACATCGCGTCCAATATCCTGGAGCTGAGCGCGCGGGCTGGGCTAAGCACCTTCGATATGGAACTCGCCATGGGGCAGCTCCACGGCGACTCGGTCCAACCGTTGCGCATGCTCGTTGGGGCCGTCGATTGGGAAGATGCGAAGGTGCTCGTTGAAGCGTACCTGGTGCTCGGTGATCTCCTGGATGGTGCGCACGATTGGGCCGAATATGACGAGAGCGAAGACGAGGCTGAATAAAGCAACACCTGAATAAGCGACACCATGGCTGAATCAAGCGATATAACGTATATTCGTACGTGTGACTGCACCCGCTGGAATAAATGCATTTTTACCGACGAGGGACCTCGTGCGTCTCGCCCGGGCTCCGCAATTGCCACATCACGTGGCGAAAATGAATACAATGAATGGAGAGCCGTGTTGATTTCGCTTCGTTGTTATCGGCTTTTACTCCGTGAGAAAGCAGCACCGATGGCGACGGCGCCAATACTCCAACCTGACGCCCTGACGGATCAGCGGACGGAAGAAGTCATGCGGCATCGAGTCAGTTTAATATCACGGTTGCGAGCCCACTTGCCTGGTGACGTTATTGATCACATCCCGCCGCGCCACAGGTCGACATATCAAACTGTAGCTTGCAGCCGCCGAGTCGGTCAGTCACCCAACAATATTTGAACGCATTCAAACATTCGGTCGCTTCGCCATACAACTTACCTGAGGCATATTGAGTTGCAGGGACGCGGAGTGGAGACTGGCTCCTTGTCTACTGTCTGATCCTGACAGAAAGCTTTCTTTATTTATTCTCTGTTGACGCCGTGTAACGCTCGGGGCGGGCACGCCTCTGCCCCGACCGGACAGAAAGCGTTGCACCAAAGCCGAATGGAGGAACCAAATGTTGTCCCTCCAACCACCCACAACCTAGTATCGAACCAGAACCGTCGACGGCGAGCTCGGACCCCGTCGCTTGGATGTCGCCCCAGGCACCGAACTCCATGTGATGTGACTCCCAGAGCGTACCCACGTCACGCAGCGCTCTCAATGTCCTATAGGAAGCCGTCACCACCAAAAGGGTTCCGGATGAGCGATAATGAACACGGAGTATGGCTTTACAACACATTGTGTACAGCGTGTTGATCTCCCTTGACGGATAAAGACTCGGCCACCACGAGCGTCTGATCCACGCTGCCCCCCACTGTTTCTAATGGTTCAGACTAGGGATTGTGTTGCGATCTTTGGCAAGTCGACTGACCGACATTCCTGGATTTGTCGAAGTTGAAGATTTGGATCGCAAAACTTACAAAACCGTGGCGGGGAATCAAAGAGGACCAGTACGACTGCCGACCCCGCACCCTGTTCGAGCAACATGCACAAAAACTCTAGGTGCGGTATGCTGAGATTTGTATGCGGACCAGTGCCGTCGGGTTGCATAACGAAGCGAGTCCTGCGTGAGAAGAGAGAAAACCCGAACCCAAGTTTTTTTTTTCTCAGGCGTGTGTGGCGTGCTTCTTCAGTCTGAAACGGCGCGATCCGCCTTTCAACCAACGTGACGGGACCCCGCACCATACACCACACGCAGAGGATCCTTCATTCACCAAGTCGCCACACGCCACGTAGAAGCCCCCGCCCCGCCCTCGCCTCCCACCACGCGAAGCCGCCGCCCCCAGCCGCTATCTGCCCCGCCCACCGACCACGACTAGATCCACACACTACCGCCGACGAAGGTATCCAATATCGAACTAACTCTCCACTGGCTTCACGAATGCCCAAGCACCAGCGGGACAGTACAGACGACGCGAAGGCCCCGCCGCCACCGGAAGATCTGTGGCGATGCATGTACACGGGAAAAGCATGCTACAAGGCGCGCACCGTCAAGGGCGATGCTGGGCTGCATCGATTTTGTGAAGACCATCGTGGGAAGGCAAATGCGGCCCAGCGTAAGTCGCAGAGAAAGAAGAAAGCTGCGAAGCGGGGACGAGCGGATGAAGCGCCTATGATACAAGTGACAGCGTCTGCTTGGCAAGCCACGAGCAGCGATGGTGTGCCGGTCTCTGTCGACTCCTTTCGTACCGCAAGTCAGAACACAGAGCTGCCTTATTTCGATCACATCCGCACGCGTGTCCGTGTCGCGCCGTTGGACCCGGATTTGCGGTGCAAGTACTCGACGGGCCGCACGTGCCCCGCAGCACGAGCCGTCAAGACCAACGGCGAGCTGCATCGATTCTGTGAGGCCCATGGCAAGCAGGCTGCGCTAAACCAGAGCAAGTCCAAGCAGAGAAGGCACGTTCAGCGAGAGCTTAATCACGCCGCTCCTGTGAAGGACGATCTGCGCGGTGTTGTCTTCACTGAACGGATCCACGATCTTGCAGGCCACCTCTCAAGCTCGTACTTTGATGCCGTTGATGACCAGGACCAACTAGAAGCAGCTACGGAAGGCTACGGATCCGCCAGGTCTGCATTTACCCCGAGCTCTGCCAGCGCTGGCGCATTCGCGTTATTCGGCAGTGGGTCAAGCGTGACGACTCGAGTTTTGAAAGACAATGTCCAGCTCGACATCGTGAAGCAACTCCCATTGCCGGCGGAAACGAGAGAGGTGGTGTACACTCTGGAGGAGCTCCTAGCGCTGTCCGATGAAGAAGCCACCCCGTGATCGAATCGATTTTGATTGACACCACTTCCACGTTTGTGTTACCCCATGTAGTTGAAGTTGAGAGCAATAATTGTGTGCAGAGACGTAAATAATTGAAAGTAGACTTGACCCCAATCGTTGAGGATGGGCACGCACTTTGTTCTTCGCGGTGAGAATGAGAAATGCTGAGATGAGAAAGATTGCGTGGGCAGCCGCACCCGGCTCTCTGGAGCGATCTACTCTCTTGGCTTTTTCGAATTCTCGCGCTCGCGCGTTGGGACCAGATCGAAATTCTCACTCGACATGCCACCGCCGCCGTGTAACCTGCCGGTTCAGTCGGGGTCGGTGCCGAGGCTTCTCGCCGACTCGCAACGCGATGCGGCCAACTCGACCTGCATGTACGCTGGGAAGCTCTGCCAGAACCCACGCGCCGAAAAGCTCAGCGGCGGTCTCCACCGCTTCTGCACGGTCCATCGCAGACGCCACAACAACTTCCAACGCGCCTACCACAAGCGCCGCCAGTCGAGACGAGACTTATCGGTGGCCCTTAGCCCCACGGAGACTGTGCTGGACACGTCAACGACACTGAGCGCGGAGACACAGCAGCCTCGCGTCGTCATGGCGCCTAATATCGAGCTCTCGCAGAACTGGACGGGCTCGCCCTTGCTTTCCGACTCGGAACTCTTTCAGCAGGTAACTCTTCCACTCACGGGGACGACTCACGATGATGCACTCGAACTACACGACAGCGCCGATAATCCTCCAAACGCTGATCCCTTCACAGAGAGCGATCCCGACTGGGCGTTTCAGTACCTGGAATTTTCCAGGGCCTGGAATGATCTCGGACGTAAACTTCTGTGAGTTTGCGGCTCCATGTACCCGCCAAAATTGCCTCGCGGGATCGGTTGAGCGCTAGCGCTACCGACAACTCGAAGACTGCACATAATATACGGAGATTACAATAGGTACGTATCGCGCTGCTCAGTGTATGCATGAGTTTGCTGGGTGTGTGCAAAAGGTGGGGCTGCTCTTGTGCTAGTGTCGGCGACATGGACTCGCTGCGAAACCTCGTCACAGGGCGGGGGCGTGGCAGCAGCATGCTCGATGGCACGCAGGTCAGTTAACCGCAGCTAACATATAGCCCCAGACTGGTTTGTATCCCTGGCATGAAGAGCAGAGTCCGCCTGAGTCGTACGCAAATGTCACGAGCTCTGCGGAATCAAGTACAAGATGCGCGAAGACCAGCGCAAAATGGTCACTTTCTAGTGAACTCCACGATACGAGCGGTGGTTCGGCCAAATAGGGTAGCGGGCATAAGATCTGGTGAGCACACGCTCAACTCAATACAACACCAAGTGTCAACCCGGTCGCCATGCGGTTGAGAGCAGTAATGGCTACACTGCTTCCAGTGATATTCTGTCACACTCGAACCCACAATTTTAGCCACTACGTCAAGCTGGTGGATCATGCTTTCCGGCCAAACGAGACGTTGCGAGGCATGGTCAGACCATTAGATTCGGTGACCTCTCCGCCGCACAAGAGTGAGACATGATCCCAATGTTTTCCCATCGGCGAGCCTCAGACATAGCCACTCCACGCGGTCAATTTGTTAGCACCAGGAACGGCGTGGCGTGAACTCGAGAAGTGCAGCCGCACGCTCGGGGCTCATGCACGACCATCCTCCCCGCCCTTGTCGTCCTGCAAAGACACAAAATCTCAGCGACCAGTCCACCACGTGCCTCCAATACGTCCACGCGGACACCACATGAACCCACGATTTCGAGAAACAACACATTGTTATTGTACTCTTGCAAAGATACTGCTGTACACGGATATCTCGCATCCACCGACACAGTCTTTGAACACATCGTGACCACGACGCAAGCCTACGGACGCAGCCCCGCGAGCTCCGCAGCGGCGGCAGCTCCTCGATCCGAGAGCACGACGCCCAGAATGAGCGTCTGTTGGTTGCCGAGCAGCACGAGACGCGGCCTTTGGCGTGGCCGCGCGTCGCCGTCGTTCGCAGGCATCCCCGACTCGATCGGATCGTCCTGCTGGAGCGCGTTGACCAGGTAGCGCAAGAGGCGCTCGCGCTGCTTCTGCTTCCGCTGGGCGTTCGTGGCCTGCGAGCGATGCAGCGAACACAACTCGTCGAGCGCGCCGTTGCGCTTGGTAGCTCGCGCGTTGGAACACGGGCGGCCCTTGTACGTGCACAGCTCCAATGGGTGGGGCGGTACGGTGGAGTTGTGGGCCGGCGTAGCGGAGGTCGTCTCAATGGGGTCATGCTTGACTGCCATGGCGGAGGGATGAGGATACTTGGGAATGACACTTGCTTGATCGGCGGCGAGAACACAACTGACCGAAAGCTCTCGCCGAGCTAGAGTGCGTCCCCATGTTTATGGCCGCGTTTGTGTAGACGAGGGATGCGCAACAACCATAGAAGAGTGGGCTCAGGTGTCCTATATATGATGTTGAAATAGAGTGTTCACAGTCAGTACAGTAATATATATTTTTATGCAGGTTATCGTATACTTCACTAAAAGCCACATACTGAATACGGTGTCGAATAAAAGTCGAATGATTGTTTATTGCGGGTCGTGGATGCGAGCGCAGATCTCAAAAGTGAGAAGCGCGACTAGCACTAGCCAGATCGAGATTTTGCGCGCAAGATTCTCGCGCATGGACGCTCCAGTTTCAGCTTGACCCACACGAAACACTGCCCAGAAGATATATCCCAATATCCCCACCTCTTCGCTCTCCACGAGTCAAGAAAATCCCGGCACATTTCAGAACCGGAGAACGAGATCTCGTTGTTCTCCTGAAACAGCATGATATTCTAATCGTTGCATTGCAACCCTAATAATGCAGATATTTGCTGACCACAATACATTCTCCAAGATAACAAACAACTGAGTTTTCAGATATGATTCCTAGCGAAACGCTCATAAGACCTTTGCGTCGGTGCGAGGTTTGGAATGCCTGGACCAGAGTTTGTTCCCGTGCCTTCCTGTGCACTTTCTGTACACACGTGGCCTTCTCCACCCACCACTCGGCCTTGGCTCCGGTGCATCCACGATGGTGAATCTCGGTTCAAAGTGACAGCCTGTCTCCCCAATCGGAGGAATGTTTACCCAGCGTCATCGTCGTTTACGCTCACAAACACGATCACCCTAATGCCAGTGCACAATCCAATCACGTTCGATATCAGGGATTGTTCAAGTGAGAATTTTATCGGAAACTATGGTGCAGGAGTTTCGATAGAGAAACTAACGGAACCTTCATCAAAATGTATCCAGCTCGCAAGTGAGAACTTCTCATCGTCTCTGCAGTGACTCGATGCTCTTTAGGTTCGACGTGAGGTGAAGCCGTGTGGGACTGATCAGGACTCATGCATCGCCGGAAAGGTCGTGTCAGAAAGTGAGAATGAGAATTTTTCTCACTTTCTCATTTCTCACCCGCTTTCTCACAGATCTCTTCCCCCCTGACAACCAATCAGACTTCGAGTTCTCACCAGCTGGCGCAGCCCATCTCTGTCAAGACATCGTGCCCAACGTGTTGATAGATCTCTCTTTCTTGATTTCAAGAATGAATGTCGTCGAACTCGCCGACAGCGGACCAGCGCTCACAGGACATGAGGTCCCAGGACGTCCCCACTCAAGAGACTCGGTCAGTATGTGCAGACTCACCCCCACCACTCCGCACCGCCCCATAATGATGTTGCTCTGCAATTCTACATGCCTCTCAAAAACAAACAACATGGACACTTCTTGCTCGCCCCCGAATCCATGGCCTCTCCAGCCAGCCATACCTCCACTTTTGTACTGACCCACCAGCATTTACATTTCCTAGCTGATAAACACTTTCGTGATCGTGCTGTACATGTACAATGTGCGTATATAGCCCACCACTGAGTGAGCCCCGTGTGCGCGCCGAGTTCGACCCCAGGCAGCAGCACCACAACCGGGTCGTTGGCTTGTGAGAAACTCGAGGGCGACCGTGCACGGACGACCCTCCTCTTTACACATCGTCCATTGGGAAAATGCGCTGCTCGTCAAGCTTGAATTCGCTTGACTCGCTCGGAGGTGTCTCAATCCACGCAAGCAACTCATCGACGGTGTCCAGGTCAACATCCGAACACAGCGTCGGAGTCACCAGTGGGTCACCTGCTGCTCTCGCTGAGCTCCTTGTGTATGTCGAAGTGATCGAGGCAACGTCGATATCACCGTTTGAGTGCTGTTGCAACTGTCCGTTGTCTTCCGCAGCCATGATCGTCTGGATATCGCCGGAGGCAGCTTTCTCGTTCCATTGGGTGCCGCTAAAGAGCTCGTCGAAGAACGACTTGGTCGCGCTCGAGAGCGAGCGAATCGTCGAGTCAACCACGGAGGCGACCGACTCATGCGGAAACATTCCGCTCTGGATCGGTACGGGGGCCGACAAGGCACCGATGGACCACGAGTTGCCGAGTGGGATCGTGACCTTTGACTGGTGCTTTACGTGCTTCTTCTCGTGGGAGACTCGTTGGTTTCGGTTCGCGCGCCTGCGGTGTTCCTCGCACATCGTGTGGAGCGAACCGTCAATCTTCTGAGCTCGCGGAGCGTGGCAAACGCGCCCACGGTACCGGCACCGAGGCGTGTCTGATGGTTTGGCGACATCACGACGCTGGGAGCGGGCTCGGAGGGCATATTCCAGTGCAGGGTCATCGAACAGCGTCTTGCGGTGCATGATAGGTCGAGATGTAGGAGTGCGAGATGAGATCGTTGGCTGTTCGAACCAAAGGCATGTACGCAGCGATTGAGACTTTGCGTAGTGATCGATGAGAAGAGAACGCAGCGGACGGAGTTTTATCATGGTACTGGGCCGGCTGACCCCATTTCTCACGAAGGTGAGAAAGAATGGGAACGTGCGGCCAGGAAAGTCCACGCATCACTCTGGAGAATGATGGTCGCGAAAACACGACACTTTGCCTTGCTAGGTGGTGACTTGTCGTCTTCTGATTACTAGGCAGTGCTGGACCATCACCATAGCCAGTTGGACACTCACGTCGGTAGCTTCAATGACGCTTGTGCTGTCGTTTCCTGAACAGCAGAGGAGGACTCTGAATCTTCGAGGCGTAGTTGTGGGTGCATCCAATCATTCTTTCTATCCCTCTGCGTTCTCAACCAGGGTTCAGTGGATTCACCTAGTTCTAGCACACAGCAGCGTCCAGGGTGGTGCACGTTTCGGACTCCTCTCCTGACACCGTGCACCGATTGGTGATTGACGTGCGATACCGCTTCTGGAGTGGGCTATCAGAAATTTGCGGTGATCCCATTTATCGACTTGCAGACACAGCGATCGTGGTTGCTCACGACGAAAGACACTGTTGCATTTACTACTCTTCGAGGTTGACGCCAGCTTCATCTGGGCCTCCTAGCATTTCGAGGACTACTGCAAGCACCGCAGGGCCCCACCCACTGAGAAGCTGGTTCGGTGTTGCCACGGCTTCGGCAGTCTCGTTCGCCGAGTCTTCATGGGGCAAACAACCTCGGCCGTGCCAATCTGCTTCTAGCGGACTGCCTCAACAACAGACACAAAACACACACACACACAGTTAGAGCCCCTGTCAGTCCAAGGCAACCGACGCGGGTGAGCGTACATCAACATCATCGGTGCATCGCTGGCAACGGCGCGTTCCGAATCCCAGTACGTCCGAAACTGCTGCGAGTGCTGCGGGTGCTGCGAGTTCATCGGCTTGAGATGGTAGCCAGCGCCTATGTCTTCTCGCGATGATGATGTCAGCGGCTGGGACCGCCCAGCACACGACTTGCCCCGCAGTCTTCGCTGGTAGCCGCGCTGCTTGTATAGATGGATCTCGCACTTGGCCCGGTATCGGTTGTCAGAACCGACGAAACACACGCGGTTGCATTTATGGTACTTGCAGATCGGCACATAGTCGACGTGGGGCAGGAGTGTCTCACTTGCATCATTGGCTGAAGGGCTCAACCGGTGAGGTGAGACCATCGCCAGCGTGAGGTGCGAGAGCGAGCGTACGTGGCCGACGTGCGACTGGGGGCCACCTGGGTCAACTTCTAGTTCTGCGTTCCGTCCACCACCACTCTGGCTGGGACTGCGCTTGCGCTTCATGTATCCTTCTTGGTACTTGCATTGCTTCTTGCGGTGCCACTCACATTTTTGGTGGAGTTCGCCGTCGCGCTTGCGCGCGCGCGGTTGGTCACACCCGGGGTAAGCGCACTCGCTTGGTTGCGCCGCCGCCTGGAGCGTGGCAGAGAGCGTGTAACTGAGCAGAGTCCTGCGCTGAGAGGTGTCGGCGTTCCTGAAAATGGTCATGTTGCGTTGGTGGTTGCTTGTGCGTCCGTCAATCAGTTGGCCACTGAGGGTTGCGCGCGACGAAAGACTCGCATGCCTTCCAGCGCGTCAAGCGTGGCACCCCGAGGTCGAGGAACCCACTATTCCTCTATGTTTTCATGTATTTTATATATTTGACAGAATCAAAATATGGAGTTTCGCTCTGATCTTTATGCAGGCCGGCTTCAAGAGCAGAAGAGGTGCGATCCGCAACCTCGCGAGCGGTGGTCGGCCACAAACCGGGTTGGAAAAATTCGGTCTCATCTCATCTCAGTTCTAAGCCTCTCAGTTCTCATTCTCAGGCAGTGTGACTTCTTCAACTCACTAAAATCCATAGTCAAAGCAAGAACGAACTGTACCCACGCTGGTGACCGGGCCACTGTGGACGGACTGAGTGCAACGTGAGACCCCCGGCTGTGCCATTTGACGGGGTCCCGTGTCGAACAGAGCCCGGTCATCCGTGTCACCGTGTCGATTGGCTCCACCGCACTGGCCTTCTCATGTCTGAGAAGGTTTCTCAGGAGCTGAGAAAAAAGAAATCTGACGGCGTACCCAGCATTTCAGAGTCGTGATGTTGTGAGCTCAGAAAACCGGGGTCTCGTGCCGGCACTGAGCAGCCAGGATTGATCCGCGTCAGTCTTGAAAACTCCGAGCTCTGACTATCATGGACATGCCCAAGCGAATCTACGCTACGACCAACACCACCTTCAACGGGCCGCTCAACGACGTGGGCTGTTCCTCCACGGCTTTGCGCGGATCCATCGACGCGGCCTCTCTTCTCGCGGTGCAGCAGCAAGCGATCAAGGAGTGGCGCGAGATCTTTGCGCGCTGGGAGCGAGAGACGCAAGCCAGCAAAGTGAGCATATGACGCGACTGGTCGGTGATTAGGAATACGTGCGCGTTGTTTAAAAAAGTCGGACGGCTTGAATGTACCGTAATGGAGCTGTTTGGTGTCCCCAGTAGTATGCATCCAGGAAGAAGAAAAAAAAAGGATTCTCATTCTCAGTAGCTGATCAGAGAGAATTCTCATTTCAAAAGTTTTGCTCTTGAAGGACGACGGCTGGGTTCTTCAGCTATCTAGTTTCTCATCATCACGTGAGTCCAGCATTTGAGGTCGCCAATCGCCCGAGACGTGTGGGTCCTCGGGACTGCCCTTTGGCACGGCGTTTGCCACATGCCCGGCTGGGAACATTGACCCGTTGACGTAGCTCCACGGCAATTTGTGGAGGGAGTGAAGGGAGGCTAGCAGGATCTGTGTCGCTGGCGTGCTGCAAGGCGCGTTGCTGGTGCGTACATCCCTTGCTCTCTTGACACGGTATCTCTCCGACTTCCAACTTCAAGTTGAAGTCACACACATATTATGATGTATCAGTATATAAGTGGATTAGTTGGGAACGCCAAAACACTGAGGTACTGATATAGATGTCAAGGCTTCCTGCCACAAACGTTCGGGTACACTACGAGAATGGAGGCGAAACGAGTACCGATGGACGAACGGGCAGTGGTGAACGGCACCATCACGATCGGAGATGGCAACCGCGGCAACAGGGAGAAGAGGGAGAGTATCCCAAGCCCCGTAGCTCCCTTTGCAGATACCGCCACTGATTCGCTTACTCCATCAGCGACCACTGCTGACCCGTTATTGGCCACCGTCAGTGTTCACGGCGTCAAGCACGAAAGCGACTACGTCCTCAAAGAGCCCATGGTCTGGGCTGATCTCGATCATCTCGAATGTCGCCCCACCGGCACCTGTAGGGCCGTCAAAGGCGGAGTATTCGAGAGGTTGGAAAGGGATCGGCTCGATCGCGCTGTCATAGGCATCGAGGTCTTGGAGCAGAGCATGCACGTCGACTTCCTCGAGAAAGATCTCACCACGCTGACGCGCCCGACGCTGCAGATAGCGACGTTGGCTCCCGTTGTGGCCCTGGCGGTGGCGCTCGCAGAGCTTGTGGAGACCTTGGTTCTTCTTCACGGCACGCGCGTTGAAGCACCGA
>JAMFLL010002046.1:0-11601 GCA_027475725.1 Pythium rhizo-oryzae | reverse complement strand
GGGCAGCATTGACTCCAATTCGTCATTCGAGTCCCAGCCACCTCCGCCATGCTCGATTGCGTGGCATGTGGATGGAGAGGATACATACGAAGCGATGTACAAGGCGATTAGCGAGGCGAAGTTTGAGATTCTCATCGCGGGATGGTGGGTCACTCCGGACTTGTATCTGCTACGACCGGGACGAAAGCTACCTCCACACACAGAGGACAACGCCAAGAAGACGAACGAAACTCAACTGCGCAACCTATTATTGCTGAAGGCAGAACAAGGTGTGAAGATCAACGTGCTCATTTATCGTGAAGTCAAGCTCGCTCTGACGCTCAATAGCGCGTACACGAAGCGAAGTCTCATGCTTCACCCGAACATCCGTGTGCTCCGTGACCCGATTTTCCAGATCCAGAGTTTGGGCTTTTGGTCCCATCACGAAAAGATTGTGTGCATCGACCAATCTCTCGCTTTCGCCGGCGGTCTTGACCTGTGTTTTGGTCGCTATGATCACAGTGGCCACCCGCTGAGTGATCCTGGAGGAGCGAACATTGAAGATCAGATGTGGCCGGGCAAAGACTACTCGAACCCCATCATCAAGGACTTCATCCGTGTCAACAAACCCTTTGAAGATCTCATCGACCGATCGTCTCAACCCAGAATGCCGTGGCATGATGTCCACTGTAGTTTGTCTGGCCCCGCAGTGCAAGATCTCGCGTACCACTTCATTCAGCGGTGGAACTTTGTCTGCTCGAAGAACGACTACCAGCTGCGGACAGGATGGTGTATCTGTCTACGCTCTCGTCGTTTCAAGCTTCTGCCGAAGTGCTTGCTGCCGATGGACTTCAATGGCTGGACGTTGCGATACCCTTCATCCGGAAAGAATCCGGCGACAGGAGAAGCTCCCTTGAAGGTACCCCTGGGTCGCGAAGACTCCGCTCAGATCGACGTGCTGGATGAACCGTTCCCCTTCCGCGTGATGAGATTACCCCAGCCAATCGGATCCCGACTTGCGAACTGGGGAAATGGTGGCGCTGATGATGTTGTGCAGTCTTCGCCAGGATCTGGCGGTTCCACTAGTGAGTTGTCCAACGATAAAAAGCATGCCACTTCGAAGCCACTGCACCGTGACCAGCGATGCAGATCAATGGTCCAAGTATTGCATCCGCACTCTAACATCTGCAATGTTCAAGTGTGCCGCTCCGTCTCGATGTGGTCTGCAGGTGTACCAACCGAGAACAGCATCCATGAAGCGTACCTCGACATCATCTCGAAGGCGCAACATTACGTCTACATCGAGAACCAGTTCTTCGTATCGGGTCTGAACTCGAATGGTGTCGTAAGTAATCGTATCCTGGAAGCGCTCGTGCATCGTGTCCGGCGGGCCGTCGAAAAGAACGAGCAGTTCCGAGTCTACGTCGTCATGCCCCTTCTTCCAGCGTTTGAGGGCAATATTCGCAGTGAGGAGTTGACGAACCTGCACGCAGTGATGCACTGGCAGTTCTCGAGTATCTCGCGAGGTGGCCACAGTCTGTTTGAGGCGTTGAGCAAGTTTACTGATCGACCCGACAGCTACGTGTCATTCTTCGGTTTGCGCAAGTACGGAATCATGCCGAATGGCTGCGTCTCGACCGAGCAGATTTACATCCACAGCAAGTTGCTCATCGCAGACGACAAGTATGCTATCATTGGCAGCGCAAACATCAACGACCGCAGCATGATGGGCGATCGCGATTCCGAAATTGCGCTCGTGATCGAAGACGTCCGGTTCGAGGATGGACTTATGAATGAGCGACCCTACCGGCGTGGAGTTGTCGCTGGAGCTTTGCGAATGCAGTTGTTCCGCGAGCATCTTGGGCTGGCTGAGGATGATGCTACAACTCAGGATCCTATCGCTGAGTGGTCGTGGCTGCGGATCAAGAACATCTCGGCGAGAAATACCCAGATTTTCGAGTCGGTGTTTGACTGCGCTCCTTCCAACCGAATGACGTCGTTCAGCAGCTTCAAGAGCTTCGAGATGACGCAGGTGTTTGAGAACCAGCGCATTAACGTGAACGTGCTCAAGAAGGGCCATGGTCGTCACATTTGGGACATGGGCAACCTGAAAGAGGGAGACTACGCGCCATGGACGGACGTGAACGGTGTGCCGATTAACATGGACAAGGTCAACCTCAACGACTTTGTCGTGGATCGGTACAAGGATAAGAAGCGCAAGCACTTGTTCCTCATGGACCACGATGGCTGGTGCTATGCGCGTAGCTTCTCTGTATTCCAAGAAGTTCGCATGCAAAACTTCCGGAAGCGAGACAAGATCCAGCATTTCATGACCGACCGACTGATGGCCCAGGTGCGGCGCCGTCGATGGGTGCGCAAGGACTCGGGCTTGATTCCGGCGACTGAGATGCTCCGAAGCAGCTCCTTCAGTGAGAGTGATGACGAAGACACTGGACGTTGGGCGTCGCTGTGGCGTCGTCTCCGGTCCGACTCAACGGCTAACCTGTCTCGCGCCAACTCGTTCACCAACACTGGCGGTCGTGCTGGCAACTCTCTGGCGTCGTCTATGGTTCTAGCGGGAGAGAGTTCGTATCCTAACTCACCCGCGTTCTCGTCGTTCCGCCGGGGACCTCAGAACTCCCCTCGCGCGCGCAGCGAGCAAGACCACGGCCGTGACTCCAGTGGATGGCCTCACGGAGGTATTCCTCGCTCTAGCACGATCGGCGCGACGTCGAGCCTCCACATGCCTCACCACCACAACAATCGTGAGCTCCATACTACACGCGACTCGGACGGCGGCATGCGTCCCAGTGGTGACTCGATGAAGGGCGGTATCGGCGTCTCGTTGAAGAAGTGGGCTTCGTTCATGGATACGCCAATCGACCTCGGTCGACGCTCCAGGTTCACTGAAGAATACTTCGCCAAGGACAAGGATGAAGAGGTGTACGGACAAACGTACACGAACGACGACCACCACCTCATGGAGTCGGGTCGTGTCAGCTTGCGTAGCGTCCAAAGCGGGGACGCGAACACAACGCCTCGCCTTAGCGCGGGTGCTGCTGCGCGTAGCGTCGATCTCGGAGAAGGCGAGTGCCAAATTGGCCACCTCCAGACTGCCGCCACGGTTCGCAAAGAAGACGAGTCGAGGGCGCGCGGGCAGCTGTCGGAGATCCGCGGCCACCTCGTCGAGTTCCCGCTCGACTTTCTCAAGGAGGAGATTCTCCAGCCATCGATCTTGCCGCGTGATCTTCATATCTAGGGTGATTTCGATCAAGTTATTTTATGGTTATGATGCGGAACGGAAATTGCACACCAGCTCATTATGTTTTTTGCACTGCGCTCCACATGGCACCCTCTCTTTTGTAAGAGTCAAAAGATGCACGAGACGGTGATGTACCTTTGCTTACAGTCGCCCGCGGAAATCCAGCAAATACCGGCAAAGGTTTGCGAGCCGCCTGACCGGTGGCGAGCTCAATACGAACAACAGGAGAGCCCAAAACGGCTTTGTTGCGTGGATGCTGACGTCGTCTAGCGCAACACTACGCTGCACAGCGACATTCGAAGTGCAACCGGCACGCGGACATCCCATTCGACGACGAAGCCAATCGCCCACCACGCACACGTTGAGACCACAACGGTGCGGCACACTGTGACAGTTCTGCTGATCTTACAGGCGCCGGGGTTCATCGCTTTGCACACGAGTTCGACAACACACAAGACACTACTACTGCGTAGTACATTGTGCCGTACTACATATTATGCCAACGAGAATATAGGACTCTCACACCATGTACCTCCAACTAGGTCACATCGTGTGCAGAACTAGCTGGTCATGCCAAACCAAACGCACCCAAGAGTGAAACCATGAGCCGTGTAGATTACACAAACAGTTACGGTAAAAAAAAAATCGACACTTGAACGCTGTTCATTTTGGAAGTTTCATTTCGTCTAAGTGGCAAGCTGATGGTACCAAGCCAATTGTAGGTCGTGGATACAGCACACGTGTAATGGTGGAACAAAACACACCAGCGTACAGGAAAGCGTCGAACCCCGTAGTCGGTCTACCGTCCTGACTCGGTTCGGGGAGGATCTCAGTGCTTTCGACTTGGTGCAGGTTATGCTCTCTTTAAAAGCTCGGCTTAGAAGCCCGTGGCATTGTACTCGGCGGCGGCCGGCGCCGTGTGGAGGGAGCGTACACCGCCGTTGCTGATTTTGACACAGGTAATGTACACCTCCCACCGACTGACCGTCGTCCCCAACCAGTAGAGTGTCAGCCGGGACTTGCCCTCGCACTTGACCTTGTCGTAGCTGAGCTTGCCGTCAGGGTACACCTCCGCACAGTTCGCTGTGAAGGGTAACACGACCTCGTCATCACACCAGACCTCGCACGGACCTGGGTGGTTCATCGCCCCGCCGTACCACTCGAGCTGGGCCGGCAGAGGTTGCTCAGGGCCGATGGTAGGGTCCGTGAAGCCGCACTCCGGAGTCTTTGGCATGCCGCTGCGGCCCAAGCCCAGGTTCTGGTTCTTGAGGACGAACTCCTTGAGCGACTTGTACTGCGAGCCCTTGAAGGCGCGGTCGAAGGCATCGGCGTTCTTGTTGGCGTCCGGGTAGTTGTCGAATCTGTCGCCCTGCTGCGGCTTGAGCGCAGTCATGGGTACGAGTGCCGGAAAGTTGCCGCCGTAGCCCGTGCCGGTGAACCTGGGACGGGGCTGGGCAAGCGTACCGTGGGCATCGACGCCGGTGGAGGTGGCGATGGCGGCGATGGCGAGGGTCGAGAGCGCAGTGGAGACCGAGACCATAGTGCTGGAGAGGAGGAGAGCTGGAGGGTTGGCTCGGCGGAGGAAATCGCAGAATGAGGGACCTGCTTGCGGCCCTTCGGTGGCGAGTTGCTGGCGACTCAGCAGTTATCCTCAGCTTTCAACAGCGGCGAGATTGGGAGGGAAAGTGAACTTGACCGCCCAACTTCGGGGGGGGGGGGGGGAAGGGGTTCCGCTGGAGGGACAACACAACCCAACGATTCGCGTTGGGTTGTTACCGAGGCCCTGGTCAACGAAGGGATCGTATCCTGTGAGCAAACCCCGCGGGACACAATGAGCTCCCACTGACCCAGTGGTGACAGGGTTACAGTATCCAGAAGTCTCTCTTGGAGAGGGGTACACGTAAGACTCTTTCCCCGTCTCCACGAAAGACAGCGAACTCACTTTCCCAAAGCCATGTGGAGTGCGACTTATCGCACATAGACGCAACTACATGGGCGTGGCTCGTGCATCACACGTCCACCATGATTGAGACGAGTGGGCTCCCCAACTAGCTTCGAAGGGAGGTGCCACTCGCACGTCCGTTTGAAGCCTTTGCGCCGCGAAGATGTAGGGGCGACGTTTTCGATGGATCACAGGGACTCGGATTTGATCCCGGCGACTGAGGTGCTCCACGGCAGCTCTTTTGAGAGTGATGGCGAAGGATGTGGACGTTAGACGTCACTGTGGCGTCGTCTCCGGTCCAACTCGACGGCCAAATTATCCCATGCCAACTTGTTCACCAACGCTGCGGTCGAGTTGGCAACTCCCACGCGCCGTCGACAAGAGACAGCACGGTGACCTGTGATCATCAAACAGGTTGCCTTTGATATAAAGATCATTCGGCAAGATGAAGGGCTGGATAATCGCCTCCTTGTGGAAGTCGAGCTGGAACTCGACGAGGTGTCTACGGATCTCGGACACATGGCCGAGCGTTCTTGGTCCGTCTTCAGTGAACCTGGAGCGTCGGCCGAGATCGATCGGTGTGTCCATGAACGAGACCCATTTCTTCAGCGAGACACCATACTACCCTTCGTCGAATCTCCGCTAGAGTGCATGCCGCTATCCGAGTCACGCGTACTAGTTTTAGCGTGCAGCCCACAATTGTTGTGGTGCAGGAGTAAGTGCAGGCACGAGGTTTACAAATGTCGTGCTGGAGCGAGGATTACCTCCGTGATGCCACCAACTGGAGTCGCGACTGTAGTCCTGCTCGCTACGCGCGCGATGGGACTCTTGAGGCCCCGACGGAACGACAAGAACGCGGGCGACTTGAGGAGAACGAACTCTCTCCTGCTAGAAACACTGGCTGGCGAGGGATACGAGTAAGGTTAATCGTAGATGAATCGAATGCCTGCTTCATATTTATCCGCGTAACCCTCTCTTCTACCTACCATGAGGCACAATCATCACCCGGGGTCAGTGATCTGTCGGCCTGTGTTCAAGATCATCTTTAAGATGTGCCCAAAACGTGGTCATAAGAGCGGATGGCCAGAGTCAAAATGAAACGCTACTCATTGAAATTAAGGGAGGAGTTGATAGGGTCTAGTCGGTTGTGGGCACAGTACACGTGTAACGACACACACCAGCTTGAGTGGAGCGACGCGGAATTGCTTAGTCGGTCTCGCCGTCCGGGCCCGAGTCGGGGAGGATCTCCTCGGTATCGGCCACCTGCTGGTTGCGCTCGTTGAGCTCGGCCATCTTGGCCGCGTCTTCGATCTCGGCCTCCTCCTCGGCGGCCGCGCGCTCAGCATCAGCGTCAAACGCCGTGGCGTTGTACTCGGCGGCCGGCGCGGCGTCGAGGTCGTCGAAGTCGAGCGAGCGCTTCGCGCCGGCGCTGCCGCCGCCGATCTTGGCGCAGTCGATGTACACCTGCCACTCGAGCAGCGTCGACATCCAGTAGAGCGTGAGACGCGACTTGCCCGTGCACTTGGCCTTGTCGTAGCTGATCTTGCCGGCCGGGAACGTCTTCGCGCAGTCGGCGGTGAACGGCACGACGACCTCGTTGTCGCACCAGACCTCGCACGGACCCGGGTGGTTCATGACACCGCCGTACCACTCGAGCTGGGCCGGGAGCTGCTGCACGGCGCCGCCCGTGGGGTCCGTGAAACCGCAC
The DNA here is from genome assembly GCA_027475725.1 of Pythium rhizo-oryzae. NCBI lineage: Eukaryota > Oomycota > Peronosporomycetes > Pythiales > Pythiaceae > Pythium > Pythium rhizo-oryzae. Next base: position 4,710 of record JAMFLL010002046.1, on the reverse strand, counting down.
TCCGCGGTCTTGGGCATCTTGCTGCGGCCCTTGGCCAGGTCCTGGTTCTTGAGGATGAACTCCTTGAACGTCTTGTACTGCGAGGCCTTGAAGGCGCGACCGAAGGCGGCGGCGTCGTTGTGGGCGTTCATGGTTCCCCACTTGTCGCCGGGCTGCGGCTTGAGCGACGTCATGGGCACGAGCGCCGAGAAGTCGCCGCCGTAGGCCGTGCCGGTGAACTTGAGGCCGGGCTTGGCGAGCGTGCCGTGGGCGTCGACGCCGGTGGAGGTGGCGAGGGCGGCGACCGCGAGGGCCGAGAGCGCAGTGGAGACCGAGACCATGTTGGCTGGAGATGAGGAGGAAGAGGAGGAGGTGAAGGTGGCTCGGCGGAGGAAATCGCAGAATGAGTGAGGGGCATCCCGAGGCGGGTGCCCGACCGCCAGAAGTGGAGCATTTCGCTGAGGGGACCCTACGGGGTGGAATGGACCACCTCACCCAATTGAAGGGTATTGTATCCCTTTGCGGCTCACCGACAAGCGCCGGCGAGAGAGACAGCTGACTCGGTGCGGGCTCTCTCGCTTCCGCAGAGCCATATGCCGCGCGGATGGACACATAGCCGCCACGGATCGGGTCTGCGCGGTGCAGAGCACAGCCGGATTGCATGAGACTGGGGATAGCGACCGAACAGGATGTTGAGAAATTGTCTTCCTGAGAGCTCGTTTTTCGATGAAGAACACTGAATTCCACCGGAAAGATACTTGCATCTCAAAGTTCTCTCTCACGGCCTTCGCCTTGGCTACGGTGGGCAATCACACATTACATGTACTTGGCCGGTACTTCGTCAGATTGACACGGTCAGGCAACAAAGAACTGGGACGGTTTCCCTGGATCTAGCGTGCGGTCGAGCGAGCGCGCGGAATGCGGAGACAGGAGGGTCTGGTACTGTACGGTACGAGGCCCGACCCGACCGTATGAGTGGTCTGGTCGACGGTCAACAGCGTCTCCTTGTGCCCCGTGCGTCGACAACGGTCCACCGGACCGCCAGCTGCAGCGGCGGAAAGCGTGAGGTTGTGAACCCATTGCAACAGCAGCTACAGCACAGGTCGACGCTCGCGTGGTCCGCTCGCGCCTGTAATCGAGTAAACGATAGAGCTCTGTTGAGCGGACGTGGGGAAGAGCGAGGCTTTGCGGCGCTTCCCAGCGGTTGCAATATCACGCAGGGCGTTCAACAAGCCTCGCTGTGTGGCATTAACCCCGACCCCCGGGCCGCTCCGCCAATCCTGACGTTGTTCAAGCAGTCGAGTACACTCCGGTCGTCCGGACGCCGCCGCGATCGCAGCTGCGACGCGCTTCTCACTCGCGCCTTCCACAGACATCCAGCGCGCGCTGTCGACCGCCAGAAGCGACCCACGCGTCCCTCTCTGTCCCTCTGCTGTGCCGTTGAACCTCACGCTGTCTGTAAAGTCCATGTCGGTGGAGACGCCCCAGCCGGTGGCGAGGAGACAGCTACTGTCTCCTCTACGACAGCTGGGGATGGGCGCGTTGATAGCCGGGACGACCAGGTGGCTCTTGGAAAACAAAATCCAGCGGATTTCCTTCGCGATCAGCCCACCATCCACCCACCCAACGCGGTTGCCCTGGTTGATCCTCAACCACGGCTACTTGACCTCAATTCGCGATTTGCGCGCCAGCGACCAAGACCCTCTCTTCTCACGCGACCCTCCCCACCTCAGCACCAGCTATGGTTTCCACGAGCTTCACGTCGCTCTCGGCCGTCGGCCTCGTGCTGCTCGCAGCCTCGTCCTCGGTCGACGCTCACGGGACGCTCGCCAAGCCCGCGCTCAAGTTCACCGGCTCGGGCTACGGCGGCAACTTCGCCACGACCGTCCCCATGAACTCGCTCAAGCCGCTCGCGGGCGACTCGTTCACGCACTACCCAGACTGGACCGCCAACGCCGCGGCCTTCGGTCGTGCCTTCAAGGCTTCCGAGTACAAGACCTTCAAGGACTTTATCATGGCCAAGCAGACGTTCAACGAAGGCCGGGATAACATGCCGCGTACGCTCGAGTGTGGCTTCACGGACCCTACTGGAGGTGCCGTGCAGGCGCTGCCCGACAAGGTCGAGTGGTACGGCGGCCAGATGAACCACCCCGGTCCGTGCGAGATCTGGTGCGACGACGAAGTGGTGCTGCCGTTCACGGCCGACTGCGCGGGCACGTACAAGGACGGCAAGTTCCCGTACGAGAAGTCCAAGTGCGTGGGCAAGAAGCGTTTGACGATGTACTGGATGTCGACGCTGTTGCAGTGGCAGGTGTACACGCAGTGCGCGAAGATCGGTGAGGGCGGCTCGGCGCCGTCGAACAATGTCAAGCCGGCGCCGGCGCCTGCTCCCGCCGCGACCTCTAAGACGCCGGCAGCGGCACCGACTGTTACAACGAAGGCTCCTGCTCCGGCCGCGACGAAGACCCCAACGGCCACGACCAAGGCCCCGGCAGCGGGCGGTGACGTGGGTGGCGAGGCCAAGGCCCCAGCTGCTAGCAGCAAGGCCGGGTGCAAGCGCAAGCTACGTGACTGAGCCTGAGTGGCGTGCGTCCTCTGAATCGTGCCCTAGGTGTTTGCACACGGACTTTTTGATCGAGATATAAAGCACTGTAGTTGTCGTGCGCGTCCCCGTATCTTTCGTGCTTCGAAGTGAGACTACAGCACTTCAAACTACTAGTTTCTGCACGTTTCGCACTCGTGTACGTCTTCACGTGGCGGCGTTCGTTATCCTGCATTTAGGCAATAGACGGCCCCCGTTTTCCAAACCCAAACGCTGTGTTCTTCGACTCAGTGACAGGGATTGGAGTGGTGGCCGGGCACGCCATTGCTCTGGCAATCGGGTGGGATCTTTGAAGTTCGATGTGGTCGACAATACACCGTTGCGACCAGAGAGTTGCTCGGTGGAATCGAGTCGGTGTCGGTGGGGACAGTTGCCTCTGGGGTGGAGACGGGCGCTGTCTCCTCAATGCCATCTGGGACAGTACACGCGACGGGCGGGCTCACCAAACGCGACAGAAACGGCGCAGACGAGCCGGTGCACAGTGGCCCGGTGGCCGTCTTGCCCAGCCCAGCTGGCCCTGCGGCAGCGAGCGCGTTGTTGGCAGACGCTACTCACAACAGGATGGCGAGAAGCAGCGCACAGTACCCTCCCGCCACGCTAGGCCCTCGCTCGTCTCCACCATTCTGCGATTTCCTCCGCCGAGCCGAACCCCCCTCCGCCTTCTCCTGTAACCATGGTCTCGGTCTCCACTGCGCTCTCGGCCCTCGCGGTCGCCGCCCTCGCCACCTCCACCGGCGTCGACGCCCACGGCACGCTCGCCAAGCCCGGCCTCAAGTTCACCGGCTCGGCCTACGGCGGCGACTTCTCGGCGCTCGTGCCCATGACGTCGCTCAAGCCGCAGCCCGGCGACATCTTCACCAACTACCCGGATGCCAACTTGAATGCCGCCGCCTTCGGTCGCGCCTTCAAGGCCTCGCAGTACAAGTCGCTCAAGGAGTTCATCCTTAAGAACCAGGACCTGGCCAAGGGCCGCAGCAAGAACCCCAAGACCCCCGAGTGCGGTTTCACGGACCCGACCAGCGGCCCCGTGCAGGCGCTCCCGGATCAGCTCGAGTGGTACGGCGGCGTCATGAACCACCCGGGTCCGTGCGAGGTCTGGTGCGACGACGAGATCGTCGTGCCGTTCGACACCAACTGCGCGCAGAAGTACCCGAACGGCAAGTTCGCGTACGACAAGGCCAAGTGCACGGGCAAGTCCCGCCTGACCATGTACTGGATGTCGACGCTGCTTGAGTGGCAGGTGTACATCGACTGCGCCAAGATCGGCAACGGCAGCGGCGCGGCGCCCGCGCCGGCCCCGGCTGGAGCTCCGGCTGCGACCACCAAGGCCCCGGCGTCGGCCCCGGCCCTCGCGCCTGCCACGACCACCAAGGCTCCCGCGGCTCCCCCGTCCATCACCACGAAGGCTCCGGCCCCGGCCGCCACGACCAAGGCGCCGGCCGGTGACATCGGCGGCGAGGCCAAGGCCCCGGCCGCTGGCGGCAAGGGCTGCAAGCGCAAGCTCCGTGACTAAACGGGATCGTAGAGTCTTCGCCTCTGCAATTAGCATCGCACCAGCGACCACGTTAATGAAAATCTAATATGTTGCGTACCGGTATCGATACATCTTTGGAGTATACGCGCATGGAGTAATTCTGGGGTTGCTGATGTGGTCGGCAAAGCAGACTTCTAACGCGTGGGCACTATCGCTCTTAGGCGAGACACCGCCGTTGAACTTGTTCAGTCGGCTGCCGTCGTTGACATTGAGAGAGGCAGCGCTCGCGTAGCCTAGGCCGAGTCTGTTCACTGTTCCAAACACCAATTCTTTAGAGACGCATGTACCGCCAGCAACGTACAGTACTGTAGACTGCAGTGTACAGTCACGAACCTCCGAATCAGCTCAACGACAGACAGTTGATGACCAGCCCGATATCTGCTGCTGCTCGCTCTTTCTGTCACTGTGGGAAGACAGTGATGACCAGCGAACCACTCGTGATCAGCCTGGTCATCACCCCCACAACACGACCAGCGGCAATGGCAGAACGCATGGCAGCACGGTAGCGGAGCCAACCCACTACACGGCCCAAACTGCGCGTTCTGGGCGACTGGTGCTGTCTCTCTCCGAGAGGGAGCTACTGACTCGGTTTCGC
>JAMFLL010002045.1:0-11605 GCA_027475725.1 Pythium rhizo-oryzae | reverse complement strand
GCCAAGCAGCGCGCCGAGTTCCCCAACCTCGTGCGCTGGTTCGACCAGGTGCAGCACACGGTCGGCGTGCGCGGCTTTCGGGACCTCGAGCTCGTCGCGGTCCCCGCGCAGCAGCTCGCGCTCACCGTCTAAGCGCAAGCAGCCGCGGCGCACGTAGCGTCCACAACAAGCCAGAGGCAAAGAAGGGAGAGAGAGAGAGAGACTGAGAGATTATGATAGCAAGAGAGACGCGCTGAAAAGAGAAGAGACGAGCCGTTTACCCGTCGAGATTGAGCTTCGTGTGTGCGTACGTGAAACAGGAAGGGAGGGCCATCTGCGGAGGTGTGCTTGTCCAATGCAAGCTGTCGCGTGTGGCGTGGACTCCGCCGAGCAAGGGCTGTCATCGCGGATCGCACATCCGAAACGGAACGGACGGTATCTGTATCTCTATGGTGAGTTGAAGTGTCTCTCGATCCATCGGTCGGTATTCTCGCGCGCCGCGGTTTCACGTGTCGAAGCGTCACCCGTCACCCAAGCGACCCAACAAGCTCTTCCTCGAGCCTACGACCAGGACCAAGCCAAGCCACTCGACCACGTAAAGGGAGACATGCGCTCGCCCGTGAAGACCCAGTCGTCGGGCACGTCCGTCGAGTCGCCCGAGGCGGACGCGACGCCCCGCAAGGGCGACCCGGAGCCACCGTCGCGCGCGAGCCGCGTGGAGATCGTGTGGTCCGCGCCGCCGTTCGAGGGCACGGCACCGAGCGCGCGCGGCGGCCACAGCGCGTGCCTCGCGGACACGCAGCTGCTGGTGTTCGGCGGCCACTACTTTGGCGGCCACGGCGCGTTCGTGTACCTGAACGACCTCCACCGGCTCGACCTCGAGACCTCGACGTGGCACGAGATCCCGTTCCGCGAGCGCGACGCCGTCGTGCCGCGCGCGCGCTACAACCACAGCGCGCTGCTGCTCCACGGCAACGCGCGCATGTTCGTGTTCGGCGGCCGCGGCGAGGGCGCGCAGGTGTTCCGCGACATGTTCTTCCTCGACCTCGCGGCCGTCGCGTGGTTCCAAGTGCAGTGGACGACCGACTGCCCGGCCGCACGCTTCGGCCACGGCGTGGCGTCCGTGGACGACGAGCACATGCTGCTCTTTGGCGGCTGGGACGGCAAGAAGAGCATGGGCGATCTCTGGCGCTTCGACGCGGACTCGTTCACGTGGCACAAGCCGCGCACGAGCGGCCGCGCGCCGTCCGCGCGCCAGGACCACGCGATGGTCGCGCTCTCGAGCGATCTCGTGATGGTTTACGGCGGCTACAGCGTGCTGCCGGACGCGCTGCCGGCGTACAACAAGGACGTGTACCTGTTCGACACGGAGACGAGCACGTGGAGCCGCCCACGACTGACAGGCGAGTACCCGCTGGGCACGTTCGGCCACACCGTGAGCCTCCACAACGAGATCGCGTTCGTGTTGGGCGGCTGGTCGGGCACAGAGCGCACGCCGCTGTACATGGGCGACCGACAGGTCAAGGAGCTCGTCAACATGCTCGCGCGCGAGGAGCGGCTCGTGAGCGGCCAGGAGGCCAAGTCCACGCGCAAGGAGAACACGCGGCGCTTCAAGACGACCTCGTCCTACGTGCGCGCGCTGGACGTCACGCGCATGCAGTGGTTCCAGGTCGCGAGCCACGGCATCGCCGTCGCGAACCGGTACGGCCACACGACCACGCTCGTGGGCTCGAACCTATTCATCTTTGGCGGCTGGGACGGCAACCGCGCGCTCAACCAGGTCGTCGTCGGCGAGTTCTCGACCGAGTCGTGAGAGATAGGTACATACAACAATCAGATCAGGCGTTTCGATCTTTTTTCTCTATTTACTCGAACCGCTCGATCGAGGCCCGCACTTCGTCGAGGAACGTCGCGAGCGGCTTGGCGCCGTGGACTTGGTTGTCGCGCGTGCGCACGTTCACCTCGCGCTGCTCCTGCTCCTTGTCGCCGACCACGAGGATGTAGTTGTAGCCGGCGAGCTGCGCCTCGCGGACGCGCTTGTTCAGCGTCTTGTTCGAGTCCTGGACATCCACGTAGAGCTTGCCCTGCTGCGCGAGCGTCGCCGCGACCTCACTGGCGTACGCGCGGTGGGCCTCCGCGATGGGCAGCACGGCCACTTGGCGCGGGCTGAGCCACATGGGCCACTTGCCGGCCGTGTGCTCGATCAGGATCGCCATCATGCGCTCGATCGAGCCGAGCACGGCGCGGTGGATGATAATGGGCGTGTGCTCCTGGCCGTCGGCGCCGTCGTAGCTGAGCTCAAAGTTGCGCGGCAGCTGGAAGTCGAGCTGGATCGTGCCGCACTGGTGCTGGCGCTTGAGCGCGTCCATGACCACGATGTCGATCTTGGGTCCGTAGAACGCGCCGTCGCCTTCGTTGACCGTCCAGGGCTCGCCAAAGTCGTTCAGCGCGTGCTTGAGCTGCTCCTCGGCCGAGTCCCAGACGGCGATGTCGCCCATGAACTTCTCCGGACGCGTCGAGAGCCGCAGCTGGAACGTGAAGCCGAACACGCCGTACACGTGCTGGATGAACGAGAGGCACTCGGAGATCTCGCGCTGCACCTGGTTGGACGTGCAGAAGATGTGCGCGTCGTCCTGGTGGAAGCGGCGCACGCGCGTGAGCCCCGTGAGCGCACCGGAGGCTTCGTTGCGGTGGAGCGCCGAGAAATCCGCGAATCGCACGGGCAGCTCCCGGTACGAGTACTTCTTGGACTCGCGGAACAAGATGCAGTGGCCGGGGCAGTTCATGGGCTTGAGCCCAAAGTGGTCCGACTCGGGCTCCTCGCCGTGCGCGAGCGCGTGGATCTGCGCGTGCGTGTGGTCCGCACACGTTTGCGTCGCCGTTGCATTGGAGGCGGTGATGCCCTGCGTGACCATGAACATGTCTTCGCTGTAGTTCTGGAGATGGCCCGAGGTCTCCCAGAGCTCCTTCTTGAAGATCAGCGGCGTGATCACCTCCTCGTACCCGCGCTTGCGGTACTCGTCGCGGATAAAGTTGGCGAGCTTGTTAAACACGCGCGTGCCGTGCGGGAGGAAGAAGGACGAGCCGGGGCTTAGCTGGTGGAACATGAAGAGCTGCTGCTGCTTGCCAATAAGCCGGTGGTCGCGCTTCTTGGCCTCCTCCTGGAGGTGCTGCCACTCCTTGAGCTGCGCGTTGTTCGGGAACGAGATGCCGTACACGCGCTGCAGCAAGTCGCGGTCTTCCCAGTGGGACGCGCCGCACCGCGTGATCTCGAACGACGACAGCACGCCTACCATTTTACAGACCAGTGAGTCCATCAGCCACTTTCGGTTTTCCCAACACACACACACACACACACACACACACACACACACACACACACACGCACACACACATACACACACACACACAGAGAGATTCACACAGCGATGTGGGTCCACGTGTAGCTCCATCGGGCTCAATGCGAGAGCCAGGAGTTGTTCATGGACCACGCAGTTTCTATAGGACACTCAGATCGCGAACTCCGGCGCCAACACGCAGCTGATTCTTTCCGCAGCGCGCGCTCTCGATGGGAGTTCGCAGACTGGTCCAATCACACACATCCACAAAACGAAATCATGCGCAACGTACCGGTGTGCGGGACGTGGGGACCGCGGCAGAGATCGATCAGCGGGCCACACCGGTAGAGTGACACGGCCTCGTGCGCCGGGATCTTGTCGAGCATCTGCAGCTTGAACTCCGAGTACTGGAACAGTTCCTTGGCGAACTCGCGCGACACTTCGAGCCGCTCAAACGGCTGCTTCTGCTTGACAATCTTCTTGATCTGCGCGCTGAGCTCGGCAAAGTCGGTCTCCGAGACCGTGCGGCCGTCCTCGAGGAACATCTCGTAGAAGAACCCGCCCTCGCTCAGCGCCGGACCATCGGTGAGCCGGATCTTGTCGGCGAACTTGGCCTCGAGCGCCTGGCCCAGCACGTGCGCCGATGAATGCCAAAAGACCTTCTTGCCTTCCTCGCTCGAGAAGCTACAAGACACCATTTGAGATCAGCAAACACCCCCCACACAAAGCGAGCGAGAATCGTCATGCCTCGACGTACTCGAGGAACTGGATCGCGCAGTCGGCGTCCAGCGCGTGGCGCAGGTCCAGCACCTGCTTGCCGTGGCCGGCGCGCTGTTGCAGCACCGCGAGCGCCTGCTGGACCTTGGGCAGCCCCTGCTCCTGCATCATGCGCAGCACGTCCAGCGGCGTCGTGGCGCCCGCGACGCCCTCGAACGCGTGGGTTTGGCCGTCGACATCCAGCGTCACGGTGATGCGCTGGGCGGCCGGCGGCGGCGCGTGCTCGCGGTGGAGCTGCTGGCGCAGCTTCTCGCCCTCCCACTGCGCGAGGCGCCACTGCTGGAACGACGCCGTGGAGAGCCACCGCTGAATAAGACGCGGTGATGCGTGCGACTGGCGAGACGCCGAGGCGGCGGCCACGCGGCGTAGCGCCGTCGCCGTCGCGCGAGGGGGCGTGCGCAACCACATGAGGTCTCTTTTTATTCGGAGTTTGAGGGTCTGATGGTGGTGTGTGATGGCCAAGCAGCGGTCCTAAAATAGGACAATGGGAGCAGAAAAGTACGTTTAGAGGATCGTTCATATACAAGTTTAACGTAAACACGCTTTTTTTTTTAGTTTTCCGGTTAGAAATGAGGGTGCGGCTTCGCGGCGCGCGGCGAGAGCGGTTCGTTCGAGTCGTCGCTGCCGCTACGATGGCGGTCGACGAGGAACGGGACGCGCGACGGGGACACCGGTGGGCTCGTGGTGGCGTCGTGCGACGCCTGGAGGTGGCGGTCGTCGAAGCGGCGCTTGAGCGCCGAAAGCAGCAGCATGCCGAGGAACGTCGCGAGGTGCGCGAGCAGCAGCCCGCCGTACCAGACGGGCGCCCACGGCGTGTCCAGCTCCAGGAACGGGTATGGCCAGAATCCGTGCTTGATGGTGCCGTGGAGGATCCACGCAAAGACGCAGTACGCCGTGGGCCACGCGACTACGAGGGGCAGCGCGTCCAGCGAGACCGCGTGCTGCGTCGCGGCAAAGTCAATCAGGAGCAGCAGCAGGTTCACGCCGTGCTGGCAGTAGCTGACCCAGTTTAGCAGCTTCTCTGGGTGCCCCGCCTTGGTCGCGTACGGCAGCAAGATGGTCCACACCACGAGGCTGATCAGCGCGGCGGTCGAGAGGCACACGTCCAACACGAGCTCGAGTCGGTGCCAGCCGCGGCGCGTCGCACCCGCGAGCGTGTGCGTCCTCAAAAACCCTGTGCTCTCGTCCAGCAACGCCGCGTAGTCGGCCGGCGCGGCGTCGGTTGGGTTCTTGAGCAATCCGCGCGTGCGTCTCGCAGCGAACGCAAAGTACACGCCCTGGAGGATAAAGTTCCACGACGTGTAGAACGCCATGCACTTGCCGCCCGTGCGGTAGATGTCGTAGAGCTGCACGACCACGTAGAACGCCAGGACGAGCCCGCGATAGCCGAGCAGCACGGGGAGCGTCCACCAGCCGCGCGGCTGCGTGAGCGGCGAGAGCGCGAGGAACGTGTGGTGGTCGCCGCCCAGCACGAGCACGTCGCGGTTCACTTTGCGATACATCATCCACAGCGACGCCGCGAGCGCGCAGACGATCTCGGCGCTCACGACCGCGGTCTCCCACGTCGCGCCGCGAAGCTCCAGCGTCGGCACCGTCATCTTCTTTCTGTTCGTCGCCTGTTGGAGAATTGCTGGCGCCTTGAAGCAGAGACCCTTCCATCGAGCTGGTTTTCAACGAATCAACATACATTTTGTCGAATGATTGGTAGAAAATATGGAATATCTGGAAGAAAATCGAACATCAGAGTGATGGTTGTTGTCAGGCAGCTCCCTATCAGATCTTGCCCACACATCGGCGTTTCCCAGCGCGCTTGCTCGACGCGTTGCGATGCTTGAGCCAGCGCACGACACGCGGGTTGCGGACCATCTCGGCTGTGTGCAAGGCGCTCGTGAGGATGCGCTTGGGTATGGTGAATGTCTCCACGAGCCAGCGAAGAGCCTCGTCGCGGTCATGCGTCACGGCCTCGCCCACGAGCTGCTCCAAGGATGAGTCGTAAAAGAGGGTACCGTCGTCAGTGCGCGGCGACAAGAGTTTGCGCGCGTGGATCCACTCAAGCACGGGGATGCGGTTGTGCCGCACCGCGAGGAGTGCAGCGTCGATCATGCCACGACGGTCCAGCGAGCGCAATGCGGTGCCCCACCGGCTATCGACCAGGTTGAGAACGTCCAGAGCCCCGATTCCGCCGGCCCACTCGACAATGCGGGGAAGTACCTCCATACCGAGGCCGTTTGCCTCGACGATCTTGAGCAAGAAGCGCGTGTCGCGAAGTTCGCTCGCAATGAACCGGTACATGTCTGGTGATGGTATGTCGGGGTGGCCGGTGTCGACGAGCACCGAGAACGCAGTGAATGAGTTTGCGCAGACGGCCCACCCAGGGAGCCACTCGAGTTGAAGACACTGCCTCGGTCTGTATTGGAGGCACGCAGTAATGACACGTTGTGCATCAATTGTGTCTGGGAAGCGTTCCGGTTCCAGTTTGAGGAGCGACGAGCCGTCGAGCGTCTCGCCCGTGTCGACTTCCGGGACGCATTCCGCTAGCCATCGCGCTGTCGCAAAGTCGCTCTCGATCGCCACCCCCAGGGTGCTGAGGCCAGAGAAATCAATCTGGTCCTCGAGCTGGGTCTTCGTTGCGGCGGCGCGCGCTTTAGCGTGGTCGTACAGGAAGCGGCTGATCTCGAGAATCCCAGTGCATCCAGAACGTCCTCTCTGAGGCCAGCATCCCCCGCGTTTCACCGCGTGGACGAACGCATCTCGGTCCCAGAACCCGCGATGCAGTATGAGATGCTTGACAACGTCGAGACTCGAATTCGCTGAGGCGGCCAACAGCAGTTCCCTGCCGTCCACGGTCGTCGGGTCGAGGTGGTCCAGCACGTACGTCACATATTCAACACTCTTCGATGTCTTCAGGTGCTTGACGAACGAGGCATCAAACTGAAGTCCTCGCTCTTTGTGAAAAAAGTGCATGACCTCGAGCTCGCTGGCTGTTTGGAACGCCGAAGATTCATGTTCTTCCCATGCTGCTTCGTTCGTGATGTGCTTCAGCCAGCGCACGACATCCAGGTGGCCGCAGCTTGCTGCTTTGCAGATAACGCGCTCATGGCTCTGCATGACGTTAGGCCCACGGTTCGTCCAAAACCACTGGAGCATCTCCAGGTGTCCTCGTTCAGCTGCACGTTCAAAGAGTTTCCAGTCGCACGAGCGTGCTTCCTCGCACGAGTCCAGCACCCAGGCGACAGTCGCCACGTGACCATACTCGGCCGCTTCCGTTGCAGCTCGTTTCATCGCTCGTGATTCCCATGCACCACCAGACCCACGCGCCGCAAACAAGTTCTTGAGCCTCTCCAGGTCACCTCGACGCGCAAGCTGGAGCACAAGACTTACCAGCCCTTTCTCAACGTTTTTATCGCCACGCCAGTGCGTCTGGATCCAATCGGTGACGTGGAACTGGCCTGCGTCAGCCGCCGCGCAAAAGGCGCTACGTCTCGCTCCTCGTTGACCCTTCGAGTTATCGCAGTTGAACTTGTCGAGCAGCATGCATTTGACAGCTGCAAGATCACCGCGCGCGGCCGCTGCCTCGAGAATGTCTTCATAGTCCACAAAGTCGTCGCGCATGACAAAGATCACTGCGAGATGCAGCGCAGTATCAGCTCGCGGCGGGGCAACGTGTGCCGGGTCCCCGTGGACAATCCGCGACAACCCCATGCGCTGCTTCCGCAGGCCCATCGCCGCTGCGGTCTCCCAGTACCCGAGCGTGGCCGCTTCGAGCATGCAAAGGTAGTCGTCGTGCTTCGCGGTGGGCGCGTCGCCGTCCACCAGCCAGTGCGTGAGATCGCGATACTGGTCGCCGCCGAACTCGCGTGCCGCGATGGTCAGCCGCATGACGTCCGTGCGCTCGAGATGCCAGAGCACGCGCTCGAGCACCCACCGGTGGTCGGCGCTCTTGCGCAGCAAGTGCGCTAACCCGGCAGACGACGCCATGTTAGCGGATTCGGTCGTTGGAGATGTTGCTGTGTGCTGTGTGTTGCTTTATGCAAAGCGTCGGCGAGTGAGGGGGACCCGCACTCGTGTGGGAGAAGCGGCAGTGAGAGAAGCCGCCGTGTGAGAAGCGGCGGCGCGAGAGATGGATTGATGTGTCACTCGAGTGAGGCTATGTATCCATGTCTTGGTGTGTATGAGGCGATGCGAGAGACCTCGCAGCACCCACACGCGGAAATCAAAGCTCCGGGCGACTCTGTTGCATGCCGCCAGGTAGAACATTCGCGTGGTGGAGGGCTCATGCAGCTCGTGGATGGCAGAGGCAAACGGTTGGGTACAGCATGTTCGCGAGGGCGACGGACACCGCGTTTGATTTAGAAGCTTTTGATTGGCTTAAAGTACGTATAGTATCTATTCATTGGCCAAAACAAAAAGAGTACCCACGCCAGGGAGTGATGTTAGGAGCTCCCTGCTGTTGTGAGTGTGGGTCGATGTGAGCTCCAAGTCAACGGGGCGATGGCATCACAAAGCAAATTGCGCTCGACCGTCTCGAGCCACACACAGGCACACCTCACACACAGTCACAAGCCATGGCAGACGCGTTCACGGCGCTACTTGTCGACATCGGCGCGAACCTCACGAATCGCCAGTTCCAGCGCGACCTCCCGCAGGTGCTGCGCCGCGCGCGCGAGGCCGGGCTCGACGCGATCCTGCTCACAGGCACGTCGATGCCCGCGAGCCGCGACGCGCTCGCACTCGCGGTGCGCCACGGCCACGCGGCGGACAGCGCTGCTCCAGGCGTTAAGCTCTTCTCGACGGTCGGCGTGCACCCGCACGACGCCAAGCACTTTGACGAGACGCAGACGATCCGCGAGATGCGCGAGCTCATTGAGAAGCACCCGGGCGTGGTCTGCGCCGTCGGCGAGTGCGGGCTCGACTTCAACCGGGATTTTTCGCCGCGTGACACGCAGGAGCGCGCCTTCCGCGCGCAGGTCGAGCTCGCGTGTGAGCTCCAGCTGCCGCTGTTCCTCCACGAGCGCGAGGCGCACGACACGTTCGTGGCCGTACTCACGCCGTTCCTCGAGGCCGGACGACTGCCGCCCGTCGTGGTGCACTGTTTTACAGGCCACGAGCGCGACCTGCGCAAGTATGTGAGCATGGGGTTTTACATTGGTATCACCGGGTACGTGTGCATGGACGCGCGCGGCTTCAAGTTGCGCACGTTCGTCACGCAGGTGCCGCTGGACAAGCTTATGATCGAGACCGACGCACCCTTCATGTATCCGTACGGCAACAATACGCGCTCGCGGTGCGAGCCCAAGGACCTCCGTGCGGTCGTGCACACGCTCGCAAGCTGCTACCGCACGACGCCGCAGGAGATCGCAACGACGACCACGCGCAACGCGAGACGCTTTTTCGCCCTCGAACAGTGCGAGGCTAAGCGTCGTGCCGCGCCAGCGTCCACGCCTCCGAAGAAGTCGCACTCAGCACAGAAGGCACCGTCGCACCGTGACAACGCGACAGAGACCAAGCAGGCTCATGTCCTCCCTAGCGCTCCGCTGGCCGTGCCTACGTTGAGCGTCGAGGACGCGATCGTGCTGGACGGTGGCAACGGCGAGGGCGGCGGCCAGGTGCTGCGCATCGGCATGTCGCTCGCCGGCGTACTCCAGAAGAAGATCGTGATCCAGAACATCCGCGCCGGCCGCAAGATTCCTGGGCTGCGGAACCAGCACGTGCGGACGGTGCAGCTCGCGGCGCAGCTCGCGCGGGGCGTGGCGGACGGTGCCACCATCGGCTCCGCGCAGATCGTGTTTGACGCGCAGCGCGGACGGCTGCACGGCGGTGACTTTGAGGCCGACTCGGAGACGGGTGGCAGCGTGACGCTGATGATCCAGGGCGCGCTGCCGACGATGCTCTTCGCTGCGAGCCCGACGAAGCTGACCCTCCGTGGTGGCACGCACGTGGGCTTCAGCCCTCCAGCTGACTTCATGCAGCGGCCGTTCGCCCAGCTCCTCGGCCGCATGGGCGTGACCGGCACGCAGCTCAACATACTCAAGCGGGGGTTCTTTCCTGGTGGACGTGGCGAAGTCCACTTCACGGGCTCGCCGTTGGACAAGCCGCTGGCGCCGATCGATCTCACTGTGGCTTCGAAGGAGATCACCAAGGTCTGGACGCGCGTGACGGTGTACGGTGAGAACGCGACGGACGCGCTCGCGCAGGAGTTTGTTGGGGCGCTCAAACGCGCTATCAAGAAACGACTGGCCACCACGGCCGCGACCGAGTTTGAGTTTGACGTGGCCGCCGAGCCCGCACCGGCGGCGCGGTCACGCGGTCATTTCCAGCGTCACAAGCGCCAACAAGACAAGGCTGGAGGCAAACCCGAGCGTTCGCAGGTATCGATCCTCGTAGTGCTGGAGACTGCGGGCGGCGGGCTGCTCTCAGCCGACCGCACGGAGAAGGACACTCCGGACTATGCAGCTTCCAAGATCTTGGATACGCTCGATCAGCACGTGTCGAACGACGTCTGTGTGGACGAGCACCTCGCGGACAACGCAGTTGTGTACATGGCGCTCGCAAGTGGCACGTCGCGGATGCGCGTGCCCTGCAAGGCGAACCGTACGTCGCAGCACCTGGAGACGGCGCTGGAGATCGCGGCGACACTTTCAGGTGCGACATTCGAGCTCGAAGAGAACGAGCGCAACGCCGTTGTCACCGTCCACGGTGTTGGCTTTGTGCCCTCAGCTAGAAACTAGGAACATTGTCGACTCTAGAACCAAACACTTTGGTAGTAAAAACGCTATTTGTCTTGAAAGAGCTCACTGAGGGATCGCAGACGCTGATTACCATAGTCCGGACTTGCATCAACGAGGCCCTGGAAGGTCTCAATGGCCGGCGCGTTCCTCAGAGCGAAAATCACGGTGTTTTTCGGTAAGGTCACGAAAAAGAACGCCGGTGTGGGTGTGGCGCCATTCGCCTCGCCGAGGCCATCACGGATACTGGAAGCGGCCTGCTGCAGTGCGAGATCGTCGTCCGTGATCACGTTGATGCCAACGATGCCGTCGTCGCTCAGCAGCGCGCCGACATCGGCCAAAAAGGACTTCGTGAGCATCGAGAGAGGCGGCGCCAAGATACCGTCACCGGCGGAACCGGCCTCGACATCGACGAAGACGAGGTCATACACGCCGGCGTTATCCGTGTTTCCCAGTTTCTGCGCGACAAAATCCTCTCCGAACTGCTCGTGCAGACGCACGTGCGGGACGTCGTCCAGTCCGAAGAAGCGCTTGGCGACGTCGTTCACGTGAGCGTTTGGCTCCACGGCGTCGATGACCGCGACGGCGTGGCCATGTACGTGGTCGATGTGGCGGACCAGCGACCCGCCACCGGAGCCGAGCACCGCGATCTTCCACTGCGTCGACTTGCGGCACGCGAGCCACGAGAGCGCGCAGCTCATCGCTTGGTGCACATCTAGCACCAGTGTGCGTGGGTCGAGTGTGTTCCCGTCGCTCGCGAGATGCATCTCGGTCTGCACGAGATGC